>PVIC010031844.1:0-21060 GCA_004025085.1 Thryonomys swinderianus | reverse complement strand
GAAGAGATCTGCAAAACTGTAAAGCCAGAACTCTCTTCTCATGGGTTCATTGTTGTTTTTAAATGAACTAATAAATATTTTAAAGCTTTCTCAGTTTAATTTCCTTTTTTTGATGATTTTAAATATTTTATTAAAAACAAAAGGACCATGTTTTGTTTTGTTTTTTGTTTTTTTTGAAACAGGGTCTCGCTTTGTAGTTCAGGCTGGCCCTGAGCTCACTATGTAGCCCAGGTAAGCCTCAAACTCAGCAATTCTCCTGTCTCTGCCTCCCGAGTGCTGGGATTACAGGCATGAGCCACCACGCCCAGCAGGACCATGTTTTAAAAATGTAATTCAGTACCGAATCCTTTTACAAACATTTTTGTTTGTTTCTTTAAATCTCCACATTTATTCACCAGAGAGGCTTGAAGCTGAGTTTTTTCTTTTTGTATATATTAACTGATTTTATTGGTACATTTTATACATACAGTATGATTACATTTAACATTGAGAACTTGTACCTGTAACTGACACATCTTGATTCTCACTTTTCCCCTTTCCCCTGCCCTCTTTACAACCCCTGCCCTCAGTTCAACTTCTAAAAGGTAAATATTGCTAGATATAACCCACAGAAACCAAAGCTCTCTGAAGTGTCCAATTTTAAGACTATAAAGAGGTTCTGCAACAAAAACTGGAAACACTAGTTATGGAAAGCTTGTGTGAACCCCAAGATAAAACAGACTAGAACCATCCCTGCATTCTCTTAGAGCATCCATATATTCAATACAAACAAAACAACCCACTAAAACTACTGAAAAACACTGAATTACGGAAAGATCTGTGTGAACCTCAAGATAAAATAAACTAGACCCACTACTGCATTCTCCAAGTAGTACCTCCTTACATAAAATTCAGCAAAGGGGAGCAGGCTGAAAAGCTTTTCCATATTTCCTTTTCCTATTCTAGGTCTCCCAAAGACTGCAAAGGGAGCCTTTATACAATCAATCACATCCACACCCACACATATATATACACACAGCTCTACACACAGACTCTCACATATACATACTCAGCCATTGCAAGGACCAATCTAACAATGTGTGAAATACATCTAATTTTTTAAAAACCCACCTAGAATGGAAACTGCCACAAAAGTCCTTAAGAATTTCATGGTTGGGGCCGGTGGGTTAGCTCAGGGGTTCCGGCGCCCGCCTCGCAAGCTCAAGGACCTGAGTTCGATCCCCGGTAACCAAATATAATGCTGGGCGTTGAGACATGCCCACGAACAATCAACACCGCATACCACAATGCCGGACATGGTGGCTCACGCCTGTAATCCCAGCACTCGGGAGGCAGAGACAGGATTGCTGAGTTCGGCGGCGGCTTGCCTGGGCACCATAGTGAGCTCAGGGCCAGCCTGAATGAGACCCTGTCTCCAAAAAGCAAAAAAAAAAAAAAAGAATTTCATGGTTTTGGGCCAGAGATTTAGCTCAGTGGTTCCAGCGCCTGCCTCGCAAGCGCAAGGTCCTGAGTTCGATCCGGTAACCACATACAATGCTGGGCATGGTGAATCACGCCCACGAGCCATCAATACCACATATCACAGTGCCATGGCGGCTCAGGCCTGTAATCCCAGCAACACTCGGGAGGCAGAGGCAGGAGGACTGCTGAGTTCCAGGCTTGCCTGGACTACATAGTGAGCTGAGGGCTAGCCTGAACTACAAAGCGAGAGCCTGTCTCAAAAAAAAAAAAAAGAAAGAATTTCATAGTATAGTATTTTTTATAAGGGACTATATATATAGAACAGAGATATCAGGATAGGTGTTAAGTGCAGAGTTTGAAAATTTTAAAATTCTGCTTCAAAAACACTTTTAGCTGTGTAAAGTCTATGGAATCTGGGATGGGAGAAGATAAAGAAGCAGAATAGTAGAGAACATTCCACAGGCCCTAACAGAACTGTGGAGACATTATATAAATGTTAGAAATTTACTTCATTAATGAGTATTTTTATTATTGACAGTGATAAATTGCTTAATCACATCTTACATTTATACCAAATTTGTAATTTTCCCCAACACCTTCATATTATCTGATTTTATCCTCACAACCGTGATGCCTATAGGTAAGGTGGTTAACTGACCACAGAAAACACAATTTATGATACATAGTACCCTGTGTTGCTGTTGAAATGAATGTGGTAAATCTATGTAAAGAAGTGAACATGTAAAATAGAAGCCTATTTTTGATAAGAAAAATACACACATTTGTTTATACAGAACAAAAACTGGAGTTAGAGGCAGCAATCTTCCTGGGGTGAAAGTACTGAATGCTCTCTCCAGCTTTTCACCCAGGTGCCACAAATGATATTTTGTCAAATTATCTGTCAACAGTCTCTCCCTATATATAAATATATATTTTTAAACAATTTGTAGACATAATGCTCCTTCCTCTCTAAATTTCTCCAACTGTAATGTTAATGATGCTATTTTTTTACATAAACCTTTGTCAAATTTAAGTAACTATCTTATTAGCATTCCTTATTATGATTAATCCTGGTCTAGGATCACATTTTGCATTAAATGGTCATATCTATTTTGATTTTTTTAAATTAATAAAGAACAGAGTCCCAGTCTAAGAAGGAAAAAAAGATTAGTAGTTCCAGGCAAGACATTCCTGACACCTACTGCTTCACCTGGAAAATGATGATTTTGACACTTGCTGTACATGTAATGGAGCGTAAGAAAATAATATAAATTATTGTACATAAACACAATTTAGTAAGGATAAAGTGACCCAATACAATGAAGCAAAAAGAAGATGGACTTTCGACTTAGACAAATATGGGTCTCTAAAGTAAGTAAACCTCTTAGCAATCTGTTTCTTCAACTGAAAAATTGAAACAATACCATTACAAAAACTAAATAAAGTTATTTAGATAAAATATAGTAACAGGTCCAGGGATGTAGTTCAGCAGCACAACATCTGCCTAGCAAGCACAAATCTCTGAGTTCAATTCCCAATATCAATAATAATACTAATAGTAACAGCTAATAACTTTTGAGCAATTAGTATTTGGTAGTATTTTATAGGATTTACCTCATTTACAGTACTCCCCTCATATCTGTAAGGAATACTGTCCAAGGCCTCCAGTGATGCCTACAATCCTAGATAATACCTAATCCTAGGTATGCTGTTTCTTCTTATATATGTACACTCAGGATAATAAAAGTTAATTCACAAGTAAGGCACAATACAATTTTAACAACCATAACTAATACAATACAACAACTATAAAATAATAAGTTATTTTATGAATTATTTCTGGAGTTTTTCCATTAAATATTTTCCAGCTGTGGTTATCTATAGGTAACTGAAACTGAAGAAAGCAAAATCATGAAAAAGGAGGGACTACTATGTCTTTATAACTACCCCCTACTACAGATATTATCCTCACTTTACAGATGAAAAAACTGAGAGCTAAAGTACGTTAAATGACTCATAAATCACACAACTAATGTCAGAGATATTTCTTGAATCCATGTCCATGTGATTTCAAAGCTTACTGGCTTATTGCCCATGACTGACTTTCTTACCCTATTAGACTCAATATTTTCTTCTTTATATTTCTTTCTATATAACACATATTCAAGTTATTACCAAGTTTTTTGTTTGTTTGTTTGAGACAGGGTCTCGCTTTGTAGTTCAGGCTGGCCCTGAGCTCACTATGTAGCCCAGGCAAGCCACCGCGAACTCAGCAATCCTCTTGTCTCTGCCTCCGGAGTGCTGGGATGACAGGCGTGAGCCACCACGCCCGGCATTGTGGTATGGGTGTTGATTGTTGGTGGGTGAGTTTCCACGCCCAGCATTATATGTGGTTACTGGGATCGAACTCAGGACCTTGTGTTTGCGAGGCAGGCGCCGGAACCACTGAGCTAACCCTCCGGCCCTACCAAGTTTTTAAATAAATGGGAATACACTGAGTATCTTAACTCATAGATTTCTAATTTATAAACATACTATGAAACTGCAGAAAAAAGTCAAATTTAAACATTCTACGTCGGGATAATGATGACACACACGCAAAAAGGACAACTCAAGTCTGCATTCCAATAACATTCACACCTTTGGAAGGGTCACTGTAATAGAAAAACATAAATCTAAAAATAAAAGGAGCTCATTTCTAATAAAGTTAGAATCACAATGAACTATGACTCCCTAAGCTTACAAAAAAAGATGAGAAAATATTTCATTACATGTGAGAAAAGACTCAAGCCTCAGAGTTTCTCTCATCTGCAATAGGAATTCTTTTTAACAATCAACACAGCATTTATTCTCTCTGGTGTTGAAGCATCCTTACTATAAGAGAGCCTTTAGTAATGAGCCACTTACTTGGGGTTTTTTTGTTGTTGGTTTTGCTTTTTAGTTTTTTTTTTTAAGATAGGTCTCATTTTGTAGTTCAGGCTGGCTCTGAATTCACTATGTAGCCCAGATTAGCCTTGAACTCACAGAAATCCTCCTGTCTCTGCCTCCCAAATGCTGGGATTACAGGCGTGAGCCACCACACCTGGTGCTGTGATGGGTGGTACCTCTTGCAATTGCCAGGGAGATGCCAGAACCACTAAACTAAATACCCAGCCCCTTTTTGGGTTTTTTGTTTGTTTGTTTAGTTTTTTGAGGCCAGCTCTTGCTTTGTAGTTCAGGCTGTCCCTGAACTCACTATGTAGCCCAGGCGAGCCTTGAAACTTGTGGCAATCCTCCTACCTCTGCCTCTCAAGTGCTGGGATTACAGGCATGAGCCACAACACCTGGCATTATGGTATATGGTACTGGGGATCAAATTCCGGACCTTGTGCTTGCCAGGCAGACACGTGAACCACTGAGCTAAGTCCCTGGCCCCCTTATTTGGTTTTTAAAAGTGTTATAAAAATAAGCAAAGCAGGGCCGGAGGGTTAGCTCAGGGCCTGCCTCGCAAGCGCAAGGTCCTGAGTTCGATCCCCAGTAACCACATATAATGCTGGGCGTGGAGACACGCCCACCAACAATCAACACTGCATACCACAATGCCAGACGTGGTGGCTCACGCATGTAATCCCAGCACTCGGGAGGAAGAGACAGGAAGATTGCTGAGTTTGCGCCGGCTTGCCTGGGCACCATAGTGAGCTCAGGGTCAGCCTGAACTACAAAGCGAGACCCTGTCTCAAAAGCAAAAAAAAAAAAAATAAGCAAAGCAATAATATAATTTAAAAGTGGAGCAAGATTACTTCCAGTCAGATCTGTGTGCTAGGCAGGAAATGGATCACAAACAGCACAAATGAGTTGTTTATGCAGATGGATATATCTGAAGTGTACTAGTTGTATCCACTAAATGCAAAGCCTCTAAAAAAAAGACAAAGCAGGATAAATTACTTCCGATGTCACAACCCCAAGGTAAGCACATCATTGTAAATGACAGGAGAGAAAAACTAAAAAGGAATAAAGACCATTACTGTGAAAGGGCTTCAAAGGATAAGGGTGATAGGTACTTTGGAAACCTGAGGAAGTAAGACTAATTTGATGTCAGTTAAATGTCAAATTAAAGACAGAAAAACCTTAAAAATATTCTCTAACAATCTTTTTAAATTTATTTTGCCAGGATACATGTCCTCAAAGTTGAAAGCACATAAGGAAACAGTACTCCTTAAGTAACTGAAAGATACTTAAAGTCTATCAAAAAGACATCTCTACTGTTGGTATGTACCATTTCACTTATACAGCTTTTTGGGCAGCCGATCTTTTCTTCTGGACCTACCGCTTGGAAAAGGTCCAAGTGAAATAATTATGTCCAAATCTAGTAAGCCTAGAGAATAAAGTAATCAGTGTATTTGAAGAGCACACTAATTTTATGAAGAGTAACTCAATTACAATATTTCACTTTACTTGTGAAATTTTATCTGACCCTTAAGACCCCCTAAGATGGTAGTAGTCTAGAAAATAATCAAACAAAACACACCTAAACCCCAATAGTTAACATCAGTGGGGAGACATGTGAGAAATAACCAAAGTAAAAGCTGGTGGAAACACAAGTGCTTACAAAACATGAATTGCTCCACAATATTCAAACATGTAAGTGGTAAGAAAATGAAAATAGTAAGTCTACTGAGACTCAAGAAAGGCCATGAAGAGTCAATGTGAACACAAAGGGAATATAAGTAATAAAACAAGAAGCTTTTAAGCAAGTAATCTGAAATAGAACACTTTTTCCTTTCTCTTCTCAACCCAGAAGCAGTAACTTAAAAGGATTTTAAAAATACCTAATAAAACTAACTTGCCAAGATTGCTTAGACAACAAGAAGAATCATAGTGAAAGTGGGAAGAAAATATTTTTAAAGGGGATATACTACTGGCAAAAAGTGCCAACATTTCAGTGTGACAGACTGTTTAAACATATTTTGTGGAAATCACAAAACTAAGAGTTTATTTAACTAAACAATTTAATTTCTTCATTACATTCATCCTCTCACCTAATACTCTGAAACAATACATCTTTTATATCAGGTCCAGCTTTGCTTAAGTTAGAGCTTACCAAATTACCAAAATGGTTTTAGGCTATGATATTGCATACTAGTATCTGGAGTTCCAGCTGTAGAACAAATACAATCAAAGCAGCAGCCTCCAGAGACAGTAACAAGCACAGCCCCAAGCAGTCTAAAACCAGCTTAGACGACATCATTAAGAAAGCAGGAAAAGCAGTCAAGTAAAATTTCTGGAGACTAAATTATTTAGACAAGACTCTGAAAAGGGAAATGTGAAAGCTGAAGAAGATGAAAAATCAGTAATTTTAAAAGCCATTTTGGGCTGGAGGGTTAGCTCAGTGGTTCCGGCACCTGCCTCGCAAGCGCAAGGTCCTGAGTTCAATCCCCGGTAACCACATACAATGCTGGGTGTGGAGACTCACGCCCACCAGCAATCAATACCACATACCACAGTGCCTGGCGTGGTAGCTCACGCCTGTCATCCCAGCACTCGGGAGGCAGAGGCAGGAGGATTACTGAGTTCGAGGCTTGCCTGGGCTACACAGTGAGCTCAGAGCCAGCCTGAACTATAAAGGGAGACCCTGTCTCAAAAAAAAAAAAAAAAAAAGTCATTTCCAAGGAGTTCCAAAGATCAGAGAACTCCTGGGGGAAAGGTATTACATATACTAGGGAATTCCTGAGTTCTTTCACCTAGCTTTAAGACATTAATTTGTAAAAATACAACTGACAGGTATAGCGCTACACTGCTATACTAGGTAGAGCACTACAGAGTTTCAGGACAGGGCTGAGTCTGGTGTCTCACCCTGAAATCCCAGCATTTGGGAGCCAGAGGCAGGAGGATTGCCATGAGTTTGAGGCCAGCCTGGGCTACACAGTCAGTTCAGGGTTAGCCTGAACTACAAAGTGAGACCCTATCTCAAAAAACAGAGAGGGGGGGTAGGGAGGGAGGGAGAGAGTGCGTTTCAGGGGACACTACAAGCAGAATCCAGCAAAAAAAGACTGCAAGGAATAATAAATTCATAATGATGGGGTGCTTCCTTCAACCACCAGAAACAAATAAAATAGTTTCTTGAAATTTAAGTAACAATTTTAATTTTACAGATTTGGAATGTACTTTTAGAATAGGGATTTCTACCTCCATCTTCCACTCACCACATTTTTAGCTCATCTCCCTATTATAAAGTAAGTAATTCTCAGAAGGGAGTGGAGAGTACAGCAGCACAGAAATGGAGAGAACTACACAGAATCCTCTTAAGGCTTTCAAACACCACAGGGCAGCCAGCCAGCCCCACCTCACCGGGAAAATGACTTCCTATAATAAGATGCTACTGGGGAGTGGCTGGGGCATGTGTGTGAAGGCAGGCTCATGGAGAATCTCAGAAGCAGTGCAGTTTTCACTATTAATAACTGATTTTCATGACTTTCAAAGTATTTTCACACCTGTCGAGTTAGAACACATTCCCTCATTTAGTGGCAAATGTCTACTTCATAAAATAACACAGGGCAAAATATAGCTATTAATATACCAGGTAAACCACCAAAACAGTAAGCCACGATTTGGTCCAACAGAAATATTTTTATTTGAATAGAATTAAAAATGCTTTGGAATCTCTAAGCCACTGTACAAATTTAAGAGGGCACTATTATGGCCTACTAGATTGTACTCTGAAAAGAAGGAACCATGGCTAATTCTGTAGCCTCCACAACTCCCTTAACAGATAAGTTTTTAATGAATGGAATTACCTTATGTCCATTCATTTATTAATATGTTCACTCAACATTTATTGAACACTGATTGTCAATTCTGTTTTAGGCTCTGTGTTGGCTCAGATTTTTATTGAATTTTGCTCTTAGTTAAAAAAAACTCACCATTCCTGTTTCTTACTCTTATTAACTATAACATTTCAATATCACGTTTGAATTTTCAAACGATGGACAATATATTATATATGCATGTAACGTTAATATAATATCTAAAATTAATTTTCCTTGTATCTTGGCCCTGAAAACAATTTCAACACAGTCATGATAGTGGCAATAAATGCTATTTGACAATCACCTCAGCAACAGTTGCTGGTGAAGCCTATGATGAAAACTGTCTCAGCAACAGGATTTTTCAAGCAAGATAAAGAAGCAACTGGCCTCATTTTGACTACTGGACTTTTGTTTTAAATAGCACCGAATCTTAGCCTTTCCTGAATCCTTAAAGAATAAGCCACATACATTAAATGTGATACCAACTGATAATATTTGCACAGCACACAAGAATTTATAGGTTCACAAACTGGACATATCTTTTTTTAGCTCTCAAAACTCACTTAACAGATGGGAGAACTGGGACTAAAAGCAAAGCATGCTCAGCCTATCTAAAGAGGCAGAATTGGGATTCTGAGTCTGAAATGGGTCTCCTGAAGCCTATAGTCTAGTGCATTCTGTATCACAGGTGATTCGTTCCTTCCAACACGAAGGCTCAGAAAGTTCTACAGACTGACCATGAAAATAATAAGTCTATGAAAGGTTAGACTATGAACTGGGAGAAAGTGGTTACTAAAACTGACAACACAGCTCAGGGAAAAAAATTAAAAGCTCTCTTTAATGAGACTAAAATTGGCCTGCTGTTGAGAAACAAAATAGGCAATAGATGGTGTGAAAAACAGCTTAGTATAGTCTTAAGTTTGACTATCAACAGAAATTTGATATTCACAAATCCTCACCTGCCCTAATTTATAACTAACTCATCCATTGTTTACCTAATAAGTAACTGGAAGTTTTCCAAATCTCTCTTTAAAAACGAAATGTAAAAAATATACAAGTGTTCTTCAATCCAGTTTTCCATAGTATAAACTAAGAAACAGATAAGTGAATTGAAATACTCATTGATATATAGTATAGTGGTCCAATAAGCAAAGACAGAAATACATTTAGGTTCTTTTATTAACATCTAACTTAAGGAACGCCAAAGAAGACCAAACAGATCCGAGAACTGAAGCATTGTTTTTTGTTGTGTTCTTTAAATTTTACAGATGAAACCTGGAATAACCTGAATAGAGTGTTTATTAACCTTCTGAGTAAGATAACTCAATTTGCAAAAGCTGGCAGTAAAATAGATCGTCATTCAACAATGAATTCACTTCTTCATATTAACCCACACTGATTGAGTGGTTTCTACACTGCAGGTAGTGAACTGTATATACTTAAATACAAACAAAAGTTGAAATACAGCACAAAACATGTAAATATTATGGGGCTCTCAATTTTGCTATATATGGAGGTAAGTCACCTTATGTTACTGTAAGTAGCCACTCAAATGCCACAGTTGTCCCACGTCTACCAATCTTGTTTAATGTTTTTCTAATTATTATTTATTCTTAATGTGAATGTGCTCAAATCTTTTTCAACAGCCAAGCAAAAAAGCCCTCCTTTACTCGAGAATTTAAGAGTATGTGTAACTCGAAGAGATCTTTTCCCTACTCATTAAACAATTAAATTTTCCTTTTACAACTTAGTTAAAATGGTTAAATTTGATTAACTCAGAATGTACTTGGTCTGTTTAACTCACTGCTACACCCCAACTGGCTAGAACTGTGCCTGGCACATACTATTTATTTTTTATGAATGAATTATTTCTATAATCTATGGCTCATTACATTAGGGTTTCCCTGAGAACTTTTTCTTTTAATTAACTTCTTAGTGCTTTAAACTTGAAGTAAAGAAATCCCCTGGTGCTCACATCAGTCTAAGGAAAGCAATCATTCCACATGGGTAAACCACAACATGTGGAGGGTGTACAGTAATGTTAAGATAACTTAGGGGTCATCAGCTACCCATGATGTTTATGTCCAACAGCTAGCAGAGCTAAACTGTAAAGCATCCTAGGGATTCAAGCCTTATTCCACATGCTGAGAATTATCCTTAGCAAACTAATTACTTCACTAAAGCTCTTTCTTTATCAAGGCAAGTACCATTTAAAATTAACATTCTAAGAACCAGAAAATAACAGTCGTACACAAATTGGGGAAGCTATGATAGTCACTGAGTTGTCTCATGAACCTGTTGTCCTTCTCGAGAACTGTATTCAGTTTCTATTTAAAGGGACACTGCTTTCCTTTAGGAGGAAAAAAAGAATACGGAAAACTCCAAAAGCCCGAGTTTGGATGAAAATTCCTTTTATAAGATACGAAGACAAATATAAGAAACTGTCGAAATAATATTTGCTGAAAAACCGGTTATCAGCCCGTCTGGAGATGAGCCACGGGGCATGATTTGAGGGTATAGGCTTCTGCTCTCCATGCCAAGTTTGAGATCCCATATGGGAAGTGGAAGGTGAAAGAGGTGACAGCGTGGCCCCGACCAGTCTTCTGGGAGACCCCGGGGGCCGAGAGGCCACTGTCAGCTCCCAACTTCGTCAGCCTCCCCCTCCCCCGGCTCAGACCCGCAAACTCGCAGGCCAACGCGGAGCCCGGGGCAGCGGGGCTCTGTCGGAGACCCGGCGGCACCGGCTGGGGGTCGCGGGCCCCAGAGAAGGGGGCTCGCCGCACCTCCCCCCGGCGGCCCGGCACAGCCAACGGCGGCGGGCAGCTCTCCCGGCCCGCGCTCTCCAGCCGGGCCCGCCGGGCCTCGCCACGCCCCGCGCCCCGGGCGGACCCCCGGCGGGGGCGTGAGGCCTAGTCGGGGTTACATAACGGGGCCGGGCCCCTCGGGAGCGGGCTGCGGGCCGCGTGGTCCGCGCCGGTGGAGGGACGCCGCCGCTCACCTGCCGTAGATGCCTTCGGTGATCCGGTTCCGCTTTAGGGGGCGGCGGAGCTTACTGCAGTCGGCATTCCGCCGCTTCATCCTCCCGCTGGGGGGCCCGCGCCCGCGCCGCCGGCGCCGCCGCCTCTCACCTCAGCCGCCGCAGCTGCCGGCCCGCCTCGCGTCGGGCCTGGACTCTACCCCTGGGGCCGGTCACGCAGACATGGAGCCAGCAACCTGGCGGGGGGAGGGGGTACGGGGGGGGTCAGAGCCTCCTCCGCCTTCGGAAACAAAGAAATGACAATTCCGGGGCCCGCCCGCCCAGCACCAGCCAGCCCGCCCCGCCTCCTCGTCTCTGACAGACGGCCTGAAAGGCCAATCGAAGGCGCCTCTGCGCCTCTGACAACCAATCCCAGTACCCCCTGAAGCGAAACGGACTCTTGAGCCCTCCTCTTTGAATGACAGAAGAATGCACCAATCATAATTGTGTCGAGACCCGTGGCTGGGCCTATGAGAGAAGATTTAAATAGAGGCTTATAAATAGGCCCTATAAATATAATCCTATATTATGCCTTGTTGAGAAAGTACGCTTCATGATTATTGGAGTGTTTTCCGTTCTGTGATAATCTGTGCTGTATGGCAATGTATACTCTCATCTACAATGTATGAATCTAAAGGCCCGAGTTTGCGACGTGCGGGGTTTCTGAGCGGACATGTGCTACAGTCAATCACGTCATTATGTAAGGGAGCGCCCCGGGAACAGCGCCGGGACCTTCCTGCAAGCACCGGAGCGCTCGGCCAGTTCGCCCGCGTCAGCGCGCGACGAAGGTACGAATGACAAAGCAAACCCCACACATACACACTCATAGCCGGCCAGCTTCCCGCGACGTGGTGACAGCGGTACGACCAATCAGAGAAGGTGTGGGGCGGGGCCTCTGCAGTCCCGCCTTCGGGCATCATCACGGGGCGGGGCCGTGGCGCGCGCGACGTCGCGCGAGGTTGTCGGGGCTGTGTGGTGGTACTCGGAGGCGGGATGAGGGTCCCTGGCGTGCTCGTCCCGCGTCAGGGAGCTAGTCGGCGGGTTCTTGCTCGGGCTGGGTTCCTATGAGGCGGGGTCGCCGGACCAGTGACCCTTCTCACCTAATTCACTTTGAGCGCCGACCTTGCACCAGGCAACGTGCTGGGTGACTCGTGCCTGTCACTTATTCCTCTTCACCTCCCCCGCCTTGTAGGTATGGCCAAACAATAATTAGAAAAGACAACAAATAACTTTTTTAAAGAGAAGAAAGAGAATGTTTTATGCCATTAAAAATAACGAAAAAAATATAGGAAAATAACTTAGGTTGAGGGGTGGTCACCCGTGGATCTGTCTCTTCACTTACCGTTTACATTGTGTTTTCTAACTCCCGCCCCGTATTTTCTTCCATGGCTGATTTTCTTACGTTGAAAGTAATGCAGTGATAATACTAGAAATTTAATTTTGTATCCTGTTCTTTACATGTTACCATACACCTTTCATGAATATTTCTAGTATTTGCAGAATAACATGTCAAGAGACTTTAGCAGCTAAACCCTTCAACAGTAACGAAGCAGTTTTCAGCACATTTTGAAAACCTCCAGCATGTTGATGCCATCTTGTTTTGTCCTGGGACACAGCTGACTTTTCCCAGTGCTGTCGTCACATCTTTAATCAACACCCGTGCCAAAGAGGAACTTATAATTTATATCAATATATTATTCTCAATACTGTCCTCTGTCCTCAGTACCGTGGCTTTCTCCTGCTAACAAACCTTCAAAGATTCCCCCAGTGCCTAGAGAAGAGGAAACCCATTCATTCCCTTATGCCATCCATAACATGCCCTGGGTACATTACCTCCCTATCCAGGACTCTCAGGCAACCAAATCTTTCTTCTTAAACCCACTTTTCTGTTTTTCTTGCCTTCTTCCCACCCACAGCATCTCTGTCCAAGCTCCTTCTAGCATGTTGTTTCTTTGATGAGACTTATCCATCCACCTAGAAAAAAAAAAGCTCGTTGGGCAGATCCATACCCCGCGGAAATGCAGTTTAGAAAAATAGCAAGGGTACCTGCTTTTTTTAGTCCAAGGTTGAAATTCCAGCTTGGGCACCTACCAGCTTGGGCAAGTCATGAATCTCTCAGAGCCTCTGATTATGCTCAAGTCTGTTTTAAACCTTGGAGGATAATGAGCATTCAGAGCTAGACAAGTGGTAGATAAAGCAAGTAACTGCTCTTAATGGTATACTTGCTTTTCATCCCTCACCTCTACTCCAACATGTTGATAAAAGTGGCACTGGATGGCCAAGCGTAGCAAACTCTGAGACCTGACAGTTTTACCAGGGACTATCTGTCACTGAGAAAGCACATGAGCAGAATACTCTGTAGAGCAGCAAAATCAGGCTTCAGCCGCCAAGGAGGAAGATACAGGCAACACCTAATCAATATAGTTAGAGGCTTGAATGTATTAGCATGGCAGGTGTGTGTGTGATTAGGTCCTGGCTTCAGACTCCACGGACACCTCATACTTGACTCCCCATCCTCCCCAGGACTGCAAATTTCCAGATTTTCCGGGCCAGAGACTAAGACAATCAACTCTGTGGGATGAGATGCCATTATTGTGATCCATCTAGTTTATGCTTTGTCCCTGTTAGGGCGGTACTGTGACACACTGTGGAATGGACAGGTGAGTAATCCGGAAGAAAGATGGCATGGGCACGTGCCGATTCTCTGGGTTTCATTGCCATTTTGTTATTGTTTTGGTGCCAGAGATCAAACTCAGGACCTTGTGTTTGCAAGGCAAGTGCTGGAACCATGGAGCTAGATTCCCAGCTCATACTGGTTGTCTGGAACTCACAATGTAGCCTGCCATCAAAGAGGTTCCTGATGAGGGCGTTCTTGCTTGGTGGAACCGTGTAGCGGCTCAGAGGGATGTGAAGGTGTGGTTGAGAGTCACTGTTGAGCTCCGGAGTTACATGGAAACAAAGAAAGGTTAGAAAGAATCTCAGAGTAAGGGCCTCAGAAGAAGCGATCCAAAGATCTGGAGGGCCGGGTTCCAGTCCCACTTCAGATGGCAAGCCCCTGGCATCCTTGGTCGAGTCACCATCTCCCGTGTGTCAGGATCCCTTCTGGAGCCACTTCTTGCTCTATATTTAGAAGCAGATTATGTTAGCTCCCTTTTACAGAAGAGAAAAATGAGGTTCATGGTAGAGAGATATCACTCAAGTATAAGCTGAGCTCAAGAGCAATCCTTGAGGCTACAAACGCACACTACGGAGCTGCAGATGGCTGTTGATGTTTAGAGTGGGTTACCTGGTGGTTGGTGGGGGTGAGAAAGTGGGCATGGCAGAGTAGTACCTCCTTTTTCATTTTCTCTCACTCCTCCCGACCAGCTCGTTTTTCCTAGCCCACCCTCACTGAAGCCTTTCCCTCTGATCCCAGAGATGACCCTATAGGAGCCTAAGGGCATAGAAGAAGCCAGGCCTCCTACCAGAGTGGCTCCAGCTCCCCTACGTCCCTCGTCAGAAAGGGATGAAAATCAGCAGTGGGATTTGTATTTGGACTTCAGCTGAGCTCAGAAAGGCCTTGGAGAGTGAAAAAGGAAACAGCTTCCCCACATCCCTTACCAGCTTCTGTTTCCTAAAACCCACCACCTAGGGCTGGCCCAGCTGCCTGGAGCTTTGCCCCTACAGGAGTCACAGCCCAGTCCAGACACCAGGCTAGCTAACTCTTCTGTAATTACCTGTGTCTCCCAGAGAATTCTATCAAAGAGGATGTTCACTGTAGTGTTTAGACAGGGACAATTTGGAAACAGCCTAGATAGCCCACAGAGCGGCCACCACGGAAGTCACTGTAACACGGAGAATGACTATACACAGTGCTCACTATTGTAGTCACTGCTCCAATCATACACGTTCTGTTTTGATTGTCACGGTAACCCTATGAGGTAGGTGATATCTCCAGTATTACAGAGAAGACTATTGTGGCACAGAGGTCTTAAGTCACTTGCCTGAGATCTCACAGCATGAGACAGAGTTGGGATTCAAACCTCAGCAGTCTGCTGCCAGAGCCTGAGCTCTTAGCCTCCACGCTAATAGTGTCATAGAAAGATTTTCCTGCCATAGAAACTTGTGTCTTATGTCATTCCATCTTTGCAGGGGGAAAAATGGGACGCAACTCCACATGAATAGAAAATCACCTAAAATAATTCATACACAAAATGTGCTATTTTTGAGGATATTGAAGCCAGAGGCATTTTATGTGAACTCCATGTATCTCTGTATTTTCCAGGTTTTCTACAGTAAATACGCCATATTTGTGCGCTAATCATAGTTGCTGAACTCCTGGAGTGTGTTCTAGAATTCGACTGTGTATTACCTCATTTAATCTTCACAACTGAGATTGACCCTGATCTCTTCAAGATGAGGAAACAGAGGTTGACTGTCTTGCCCAACATCACACAGCTAATGAACTGCAGAGCCAGATTTTGAACCCAGGTTGCCCAAGTCCACAGCTCAAGGATGTTGAATGAATGAGTGATTGACTTAGCTACTCTTTAGCCAGGCACGTCCAGAGCAAGGTCACACCCTAGTGTGACGCTAGTGTGGCCAAACTTCCAGCGAGGCAAGGAGGACCTGCCTGTATCACTGGACACTCACTGCCTGTCCTGTGCCTAACTCAGGGGAGGAAAGCATGGCGCATGCTCGCGGTTTTACAGAAAACGCCTCATTGCCTGAGAAAGCTGTGGGCTCTCTGACTTGAGTTTTGGCTTCTGGGGGTGGGGGCTGGCCCCTCCGGACAGGATGCCCCTATCAGACACCAGCTGCCCACCTTCATTTGTAAAACACAGCTTCCGGGCATGTTACATATTTTTACATTGGTGATAACCCTGGGAGAAAAGCAGGGTGTGACTCCTGAGGAAACAGATTACGAGTGCTTTAGGCACTTGGGAGGAGGAACAGGAGTCAAGGGTCAGCTACCTCTGGGTTGGGTCCCAGCGCTGCCATTTGTTAGCTGTGTGATTTTAGGCACTGGCATCACCATTCTGAGCATCAGTTTCCTCATCTGTAAAACAGGGGTCATAGTGCATGTACTCACAGGCTTACAGGGGAGATTAAATGAAATCACATGCATGAAATGCTCGGTCCAGTGCTTTGCATTCTAAAAATGGTAGCTGCTAGTCATTCAACAAATATTTATTGAGCACCTGATGCTGAGGGTCCCATACAGACCACAAGCAGTCAGAAGTTCCCCTCGTCAGGGCTGGGGACATAATTCAGTAGGAGAGTGTTTGTCTTATGTGTGCTAGGTCTGGTTTCTATCCTCAACACCAAAGAAGCAAAAGTCCCTGTTCTCATGTTGCTCAGTCTCTTAAAGGGGAAGAAGGGTGATCCACAAGCACATCTGGGATAGTACATGCTGCCGCAGACGGTAGGAAGTGCTATGAAGAAATCAAAATGAGGGGAACCCTCATAGGGGGAAGGGCTATCAGTGCTGCTCTATTAATTAGTTGAATTAATCCTTTTTTTTTTTTTTTGAGACAGGGTCTCGCTTTGTAGTTCAGGCTGGCCCTGAGCTCACTATGGAGCCCAGGCAAGCCGCCGCGAACTCAGCAATCCTCCTGTCTCTGCCTCCCGAGTGCTGGGATGACAGGCGTGAGCCACCACGTCCGGCATTGTGGTATGCGGTGTTGATTGTTGGTGGGCGTGAGTCTCCACGCCCAGCATTATATGTGGTTTCCGGGGATCGAACTCAGGACATTGCGCTTGCGAGGCTGGCGCCGGAACCACTGAGCTAACCCTCCGGCCCTGAATTAATCCTTTTTGAGACAGGATCTTGCTATGTAGTTCAAACTCACCATGGGCTCTAACTCAATATGTTGCCCAGGCTAGCCTCAAACTCACGGTCATCCTCCTGCCTCAGCCTCCAGAGTCCTGGGATTAGAGGGGTGAGCCACCACGCCTGGGTGCAATGCTGCTCTTTTAAAATTGGGGAGTCAGAGAAACTTCCTGACGTGATGTACAGAGGAGCAAAGATCTGAGGAGGTGAGGGCAGGAGCCAACAGGTACGTGACCGGAGGAGTGCTTCAGGTAGAGGGAACACCAGATGCATGGACCGCTTTTTTGCCAACATTTTACTATGAAAATTTCTCAAACATATACCCTCCCTCCCCCCAAATCAAGTGCCTCCCAGCTAGATCCAGCAATTAACATTTTTCATTCTTTTTTTTTTTTTTTTTTTGAGACAGGGTCTCACTTTGTAGTTTGGGCTGGCTCTGAGCTCACTATGCAGCCCAGGCAAGCTTCGAACTCAGCAATCCTCCTGTCTCTGCCTCCCGAGTGCTGGGATGACAGGCGTGAGCCACCACGCCTGACTACATTTTTCGACGTTTGATTTAGACTCATCTTGCCACTCTCTCTTGTACTTTTGGCACCAGGTGACTGGCCTTGCAGATCTAAAGACAAAACGTGCAGAGCCAGAGTCTAGAAGCAGGAGAGAGGAAGAGCAAAGGCTGCACTTCCACAGATCTGCTAGGAAAGGCCAAGCCTGGGGCCCGTCCCTTTACTGGCGAAGACCTTGTGTTCTCAGAGCCCTCTGCCAAGCAGTGCATCCCCTCAGCTTCCTTGCTAGGGCAGGACAGGGGTACATCAGGGCATGGTGACTCACGCCCACCAGCCATCAGTACCACATACAGTGCCAGGTGTGGTGGCTCACACCTGTCATCCCAGCACTCAGGAGGCAGAGGCGGGAGGATTGCTGTGTTCCAGGCTTGCCTGGGCTACATAGTGAGCTCATGGTCAGCCTGAACTATAAAGCGAGACCCTGTCTCAAAAAAAAAAAAAAAAAA
The DNA here is from genome assembly GCA_004025085.1 of Thryonomys swinderianus. Classification (NCBI taxonomy): domain Eukaryota; kingdom Metazoa; phylum Chordata; class Mammalia; order Rodentia; family Thryonomyidae; genus Thryonomys; species Thryonomys swinderianus. The sequence goes on along the minus strand of PVIC010031844.1, from coordinate 2,977 downwards.
GAAAGGAAAGAAAGAAAGAAAGAAAGAAAAGAAACCCAATTTATAAGCAGCGCATGGGGGGCCAGGATACCTTCTCTCTTATTTGCTGTTGGAGTAGCACAGGGCTTGAAATCCTGTGATCTTAGACTTTTAGAATTGGAAAAAGTAATCTGTATTAGACTTAAGTGGTTAAACACTTGCAGGTGCCTTGGACTGCCTAGGTTTAATTCCCAGCCCTACTACTTGCAGCCTTGTGCCCTTGGGCAAGTGACTTAACTTTTTTTTGGCTCTGTTTCCTCTTTTGTATTACGGGGCTCATTGTACACACCTCACAGAGTTGTTTAACTAAGTTCAGACATGCAAAAGCACTTAGAACAGTGCCTGGCTATGGTAAGTGCTTCTGTTAGCTCTGAAAATGTCCAAGACAAAAGTCAGCAGTGTTTTACTGGTTTGAAGCCAATACCATTGTTATTATTTTATAAAAATGAGACTATACAGTGGTACCTCGGTTCAGGGACTTCATCTGTTCCATGATTCTGGTTATAAACTGCACTGCATGAGAACCCAATCAAATTCAGTGGTTAGGTTCAGTGTTGACCTTATGGGAAAATTTGATTGGATTCTTATCCAGTTCAGTTTGTGGTCAGAAATGTGGAAAGAATTAAATTTGTGAACCAAGTACTACTATACTTTATATATTGCTCTATAACTTTCTTTTTTGCCAAATATTATATCCTGTACCTTTTTCATTGTTTTTAGTAGTGGGGATTGAGCTCAGAGCTCCTAGTATGCTAAGCAAGTGCTCTGTCTTTAAACTACATCCCCAACCTTGAGACTGAGTTTTGCTAAATTGCCCAGACTAGCCTTGAATTTGTGATCTTCCTGCCTCAGCCTCCCAAGTAGCTGGAATTATAAATGTGTATCACCATGTGCTACTTTTCATAAAGTGCATTTTCTCCTGGCTTTTCCTGCATATATTCAGAGCCATCATACTGGTGATAAGTTGTATGCCCTGTAGTTTACCTAACCAATCCCCCTCAATTTTTGTGTTTTTTTTTTGTTTATTTCAGTTCCTGGGATTAAAGTGTGTTTGCAAGGCAGGCAGCACTGAGCTAAATCCCTGACCTTTATTCTCAATTTTTATTTCTATGAATAAAGCTGTAATGAGCAAGAAGGGACCAGTGTCAACTGAATGACCTTGGATCTGGCCTCTGTGGGTCTTAATTTCTTCTTCCTCTACAAGCCAAATGATAAAATCCTCCCAGGTGTTCCAAGAAATCTCTAACAAGTAACCAACAGCTTCTATGTGCAATCATCTAGTTCCAGACTTCTCACCACCTTCTAAGTGCTCTCTCCCAAGACAGGTGTCATGAGCAATAAAGTATCCAGTCATGTTGAGTGCAAATTTGCCTCCCTGGACTCCTAGTTTGCCTTTATTCTCTGGATCCACCCATTCAGTGTCTACTTAGTAGCCTGTAGACTGGGGTCCGCCTTCTCCTCCCTTGTTTCCTTCCTTGGTGCTTGCTAAGAACAGACCTTCTGCTAAGCATGTGGGATCATGGAAGAAGTTAGTTCAAGGTCAAATCCCAGGCCCATAAATGCCATCCCAGAACCCCAAACCCCTGCTGTGGAAGGAGGCTTTCCTCACAGGCACTGTGGTATTGCACGCCCCAGGCAGAATCCTGGGCTGCTCCGCCAGGAGCTAACAGAGGTGGGGCCCACTTCCAGTTTGAGCTGGATCAGTGCCCCTCCCTTTTCACTTGAGCCAATTTTAAGCCTCCTTTCTCTTCTCTATTTACCATGAAAATGAGTAGATTGGAAGATACATTCAAATATCTGGGTTATTTTAATTGAGTACCTGCACAGTCAGGTCTGCCTGGTCCTATCTGGATCTTCCCCTGCACTTAATGTGGTACTTTGCTCTCTTTCATTCATCTACTCCTTTCATTCAAAATGTTCTTGATAAGGACTCACTGCCCAGGCTGGGCTTGACCACCCGATCCTCCTGCCTCAGCTTCCTTTCGGAGGGCTGGGATGACAGATGCGTGTCATCACATCCAGTTTAGGGTAAAATTTTAAAGCAAAATTTTGCCAATCAAAAGCTGCCTCAGTCTTTTTTCTCCTTTTGCAAAATAGGAGAGTTAATTCATTCCCTACGTGCATGCGTGCATGCGTGTGTGTGTGTGTGTGTGTGTGTGTGTTGCTCAGGATGGAACTCAGGGTCTCACCTATGCCGGGCAGTTGCTCTTGCACTGAACTGTGTCCCCAACCCACCCATCCCTTATCTTTAAGACAAGGATCAGTAAGGATGAAGTGAAGGAATGGGGAAAGGAGGGTTTTAATGTCTGGGTGTGGAGTGAGAAGAATCTCCTCCTTTAAAGTGGGCTCAGGAAGGACTGACAGTCGGAGCACCAGATCCACGTGTTGGGTGAATTAATGATGCCCCAATAAATGCGTCACTTCTCCCTCCCCTCTTGGTCCTTCTGCTTCATGTTAACTCCACCCACAGGCCAGCGGAGCCAGCCTTGTGGCCAGAGATAAGGTTTTGGCGGGTGATCCCCCCTCCCTCCCTCAAGAAGGTGCGGGGAGTGGACGGCTGGCGCTGGCGGAGCCCTGTGAGGAGACGGCGCAGGATGGGCTCCCTGTACCCGCGGTCCGTGCGCTTCCGCCTGCCTCTGTGGGTCTTGACGCTGGAGGCCGCTCTCATTGTCACCTTCGCCTTTTTCACTGCCTATGACACGTCTCCGAAGAGCCTGTTGGAGGCCTATCAAGGTGAGAGTACACGGGGACGTGGGCACAGAGGCCACGAGGGGCCGGCGCAGGGGCCGGGGAGGTCTGGCTTTTCCAGGGCACAGCTGTCCCTTCCCACAGAATTCCCAGGAAAGAGGTTTCTCTTTCTTCCTCTGTAGAATGTACCAAGACTCAGGCAAGGGAGCGGCTAGTCCGGTAGGGGAAGCCTGGGCGCCACCTCTCTCGGGAAGCCTGGCTGAATTTGTCC
>PVIC010031843.1:0-21062 GCA_004025085.1 Thryonomys swinderianus | reverse complement strand
CTCAGCAATCCTCCTATCTCTGCCTCCCGAGTGCTGGGATGACAGGCATGAGCCACCACACCCGCCACTGTGGTGTGTGGTATTGAATGCTGGTGGGCATGCGCCACCATGCCCAGCATTGTATGTGGTTACCAGGGATCGAACTCAGGGCCTTGCGCTTGCGAGGCAAGCAGTGGAACCACTGAGCTAAATCTCTGGCCCCAACAGCAGTTTTTTTTTTTTTCCTTTGCCACCAGAGCAGATGAATGAGATGGGAGCCTTTATCATGTCACGCCAGAGTCCTGGGTACACAGTTGAAGACAAACCCTTGAGATGCGCACTTCCTTGTGAGTCTTGGAGGGAGGCTGAGTCAGAGTGACAGCTGGGGAAGTAAGGAAAATTACTCAAGACATTGACTCTTCAGCTGGAATACTGAGGGAGATGTCTCCGCATTCACTTTCCACATGGTGATATTGGGAAAAGAAGTGCCAATGCCACCTGAATATTCACATTTATAATGTTATTCCCACTGTTAAGTAAGCACCTCTCTGGTAATTTTGTTACAAGCCCGGTAAGGGGGAAACCTAGAATTCTTGTGTCAAACTTTAGGCAGCTCATCTATGGTTACAAAAGAAAGAGTGTATGATAGGAAAAACAATATTCCATGAAAACCACTTGCTGGGAGCATATGAAGGAAGTGCTAACCTTACTTTTCTGTATACATACCAACGATTTATCATTAATCCATGGCAAAAGTACCTTTGAAATAACAATTGCACCCATTTCACACATTGCTCCGCTTGTACTCAGTTTAAAAGTCAGCAACCCCACATAACTGGCTCAGCGGCGTGGAGAAATTACAACTTCAAATTACCTCCAGATACGACCTTCCTTAGTTCTTCCAAAAGATTCTCTTTTGTAGCCCGGTGAAGTTATAATTCTTATTTTACAGATGAGGAAATTAAGACTGGAGATTTTTAAGTAAATTATTATAGCCACGTAGAGAGGGACCTTATCGAGGATAAAGATCTTATTCTTGTCCAAGATCATGTCTTTGATATTTGTTTTTCAGCCACACATAAAATTTCCCAGAGCAAAAGGCAATTGTTCTTGTTTCTATGAAACGCCCCCCATTAGTTGGCAGCAGAGGATAATTGCAGAGGCAGCTTTATGTTTCTTTTGAGCATGATTGATTTGATTAAAAACCTCTCCGTTAGAAAAAAAATATGTGGGTTGTTATTTTTGGCTGTGCCACTCACAAACTGAAGTAAACTGTAACAGGATCACTTTACAATACTGCTTCTTATGTGTGCAAGGAGCTTCACCACCAAAAACTCAACACAAACTTTGAGAATGCTATGCATACTGCCAGGTTCCAGAACTTCTCTGATATTGAAAATACCAACCGTGCTGTGTGCTTCCCCAATGGGACTCACTTTATTTCACTCTTTGACCCAAGGAGATGGAATTATGTGAAAGATCATTTTGAAACAAAAATCAAATTTTACAGTAATTGACTGACATGTACATAAACACACGTTGCTGTCACTGTGTGCATTTTGTGTGTGTATGTGAAGTAGAATTTAGAAACTATTCTATCTTTACTGGAGTTTCACTTTTTAGCTCTAAAGGTAAAGCTAAATGAACACATTAAAAGCTTTTGAGAATATTCTATGAGCTCACTGTCATGAATCCTATAGCCTATATGTTCATGTAGTCTCACAAAACATACTAATTTTCTCAAGATCATCAGTACGCTTAATGGGGGGTAAAATTATTTTAATGCTAACAAATCCACATAATGCCTAAAGTGGATCCTTGAGGCAGTGTGAGGGCTAAAAGAAACATGGTAAAGTAAAAGAAGACAGAAGTGGAGAAGACCACAGTAAGGATGAGGGAATAAGAGAGAATTAAGAGAAACACACTGTTAAGATCCCACGTTGCTTTTTGCTGTCTCCTGACACTGTGAGCATGAACTGTTTTTTCTTGTTGCTTTGCTACCTTTGGGCCAAATCTTACCACTTCACCTTTGAGCCAGCCAATTATGGCCAGAAGTCTCAAAGAACCATAAACTAATCAAATCCTTTCTCCTTTAACTTGGAGTGTTGGGAATTTTGACTCGGCAATGAGAGAAAGTAAGATAATTCATTCTTGGCTTTTGCCTTATTCATATCACTGAGGATTAGGGTGGCACTAAATCAATCACATGTGTGTAGTGCTTTAGTGATCACAGCCCCTTAATCTTAGCATCACAGATTTAGCTACCTTTGAAAAACTGCATGAGTCTTTAGATGGCATCTAGACACAAGCCACACTAGGAACCCAAAAGTAAACTATGGACTCTGGTGTCAGTGTAGGCTCATCAATCCTAACAACTCTGGTACCAAGATGGGTGATGCTGATAGTGTTGAAGGGTGTGCTTGTGGGAAGATGTGTTCTGTGGGAAAGCTCTGTACCATTTACTCAATTTCTCCATGAGCCTAAAATTATTCTGTAAAAAAATGGTTAAAAAAGAAGTTGTGACAAACCACTAGGATATTTGAAATCAATATTTTCTTGTGGTTGTTCTTCAGTAAAAGGCTAGTAGGATCCTCACCATCCTCGAGGAAACAAAAACAAATGTTTCGAGTGTATTCCCCCATACTCTTTGAAAACCATTAAGGGCAACTGTTGTCCAAAGAACATGCTGATGAATTCTTCAGGCAGTCCTGGACCCATCCAGAGACACAGAGAGAGGAGCACTGTGTAGTCTGTCTCTTTTTCAAAGGACGATGTTATTACCTCTGATCCCCCAAATCAATTTCTGCTTAAAAACAGCGAAGCAAAAATTTACGTGAGAATTTGATAAGTATAATAAATGTTGACAATCAAAGGAATTTCATACTGTGTCATTTTGTTTCAGTATTCAAAGATCAATTTTACTGAGCTAACCTAACCAGAAAACTATCTCGTTTCCATCTTACAGTCTATTTTTTAATTGAATTCTTTATTGGTACAATTTATATACATCTCAAAATCACGTATAACATTGGGGGAATTTGTACCAGTATATGACACAAGTTAATTCTCATTTTTACCCATATCCCTAGCCACCTACCCCTCCCCACCCCCTTTATACATGCTCTTTTATTTTCTTTCTGTATCATTTTTATTCCTTCCCCTCATCAATAGATCACAGATAGACAATTTCCGGATCTTCTCTTTGGCATGAACACCTATAGATGCAAATGAGCTCTAGAAAGTAGGACAGCTTTTATAGAGTGGAAAATTTCTATAGGAAACGGTGTGGGAATGTGATTACAGTCTATTTCTTATTGAAAATAAGAGCCATCACTATAAATATTTGTGAAAATAATTTTTCTTAGGCAATGATTATTTAGAAAATTTGATTTTATTAAAGAAAAACAAAGAACATGTATACATGTAAACATGAAATCCTAGAAATTCACTGAGTTTTTTTTTGCATATAGTTTAAGAGTAGTGGGGTTTGAATATTAACATTGCAAATACATATGCATTGTTTTCAAATTAGTTCTTAGAAGAATTTTAGTGCTTTTGGTAGACAAATACTTCATCACCAGGAAAACAGGCCCAGGCTGTTTGGGAATTAGCATACACTCATCTCCACCCTTTGCGCCTGTCCCTAAAGAAAGTTTCAACTTGGATCTGCATTCTCATTACCTAACGATGATCACCTTCCTTCCTACTCTTGAGTTTTAAACTGCAGATTTCAGTAACACACAGTGCTGAGACATGAGCAATACGTCTGCACTTATGAACAGCTTGCCTTTATGGAAATATGTCAAACTGATTATATTAAAATGATAACTTTCACATCAGCTTGTCATGGCTTACTTTTAGTTTTTCATTTCCAGTGCTGACAAGTACACATTTAAATAAAATATACCACGTGGTATTTAATGTATTTTTATAAATAGGGTATCTTCTCCACTTAGTTACTTTTCTTGTTGCTGAGACAAAATACCTGACACCCAAAGTTGATGAGGCAAAGGTTTATTGAGCTCAGTTTGTAGATGCTTCAGTCTCTAATCTGCTGGCACAGAGGGAGGGTGGGACATGGCAGAGGGGGGCATCACCGAAGAGAAACAGTTCACAGCCAGCAGAAGGTAGCAAAGCAACCAGGAACCATGCTAGCTTTCTTCTGTCCATTTTGCTCTCTCCAGGCTGCCAGAATTAGAGGTGAGGGGAAGGGGAAGACAAAGAGAAGGAGGAGGAGGAAAGTAAACACATAATTGTTCTGCTGTTTTGCTCAGAGTTCGCTACAAGAGGTCAGAGACAGAAGCGAGAAGATAAGATAGATCAGTGTTGCAGTAACTTCAGTGAGAAGTAAGGGTAATGCAGCCTAGGTGGGTTCTACAAGAGTTTGTTTTTGCCTGTAACATATACACAAAAATGCAAAAAGAAGGCCTGAGATTTAGCTCAGTGGTTCTGGAGCCTGCCTCGCAAGCACAAGGTCCTGAGTTCGATCCCAATAACCACATACAATGCTGGGTGTGGTGACTCATGCCCACCAGCTATCAGTACCACATACCACAGGGCCGGGCGTGGTGGCTCAAGCCTGTCATCCCAGCACTCGGAAGGCAGAGACAGGAGGATTGCTGAGATCGAGGCTTACCTGGGCTACATAGTGAGCTCAGGGCCAGCCTGAACTACAAAGCGAGACCCTGTCTCAAAAAAAATGCAAAAAGATTGTCAGAGCTGTATAGAAAGCATCCATGACACAGTTCTGAGAGAGTCAAGAGGCTATGCCCCTCAACCTGAGAATGTAGACTTGGTATGAGGTTTTCTGAGAGAAAATCATTATATGAATCACATAGAGAGACATCTTTTAGAATTATGCCTACTATCCCATAAAACACCCTCTTGCAAAAGCTGATAGATATAGCTAACTATTAGGAATAAAATAAATCATATATCTACTGGAAATCAATATGCACATATGAGGTGAAAATAATATTGCATGAGGCTTTCAAAATGTGATATATTTGTAAGGACTGGACCACTGATGGGGTGACTGTGAGTGTGACTTAGGGAAAATTGCGACCCATCTCACTTACACAAAAGGAAATGAGGTGAAGTGAGAAATTACATTGTAATGGTTCTTTAGAGGGTGTTGAAGAAGCTCTACTTTTCCATAACCAGAGGGCTTAAAATTCTCCCACACTTAAACTACCCCTTCCCTGCTGTGAGATTGTTAGGAGTGATGGCTTTAATGATGACTAATCCACTCCAGAACTTTTATTGGCTGGAGCAGGTTCTTGCTGTCCGATCAAATGAGTGTGGCTACTCATTGTCTTTAAAATGTTATGCAGAAAGGCCTGGAGGCCTGAAGTTTGTAGAGAGGTCAGGGGTCCTGAAGTTGGCTGGAGTTGTTAGTATATGGTAGATGCTACTGAGAAACTACAGGAGTCTAGAGTAGATATGGAGGAACCAAGCACAAAAACAATCCAACAAAGTCAAGACAGTAATGTGAGAAAGAAGAGAATGATCCCTGTGACCCCAGGAGTCCAGAAAGTGCAAAGGTCAGACAATCCTACTTAACTGCTTACTCTTCTGCCCCATAAATGCCCAACCTATGGTTCCCACCCTCTTCTTATGTAGCACAAAACACTTTCCCAGATAGCATTCGTTACAGTGGTACCTCAGTTCACAAACTTTGTTCCTTGTGTGATTCTGGAGAAGATTACCCTGGTTGTGTTGTTCTCCCAATGTACAGGTTGTGGAATGGAAGAGAAATTTTGGCTAATGACTCTAATTTGGAACCAAATTGTTCACAAATAGAGTTGTTCATGAACCAAGGGATTACTGTACTGGAAAGTCCTTTCCAATCCTCTCCCCATAGTTTCTCTCCGAACTGGTGACTTACATGGATCTTGTTTTATCCTTACCAGATGCAGAAGCTGGACATGAAAGTAGGATTCGCTAAGGAGACTAATTCAGAAACACCCAATAGCAGGAAATATATCAATAGTACCAGCTCTTTACTAGAGAAACAAGAAAACAAGGAATGAAAATCAGCCAAATAAGGAAGAAGAGATCTTAGAGCTACATCCCGGCTCAACTACTGACATAGGCTGAACAAGTTCTGAAGACTAAGAAGTAACTTCTTCATGTGCAGAGAAAGCCCTGTAGAAAAAGGAATTTGTGTCAATAAACCAAATAGGACATTAATAAAAGTGTTTGGATATTATATGAATAAACTACTTTTGAGAATTACTTATGTAACCTGTGCTGTTTTCAGTGATGGTAGAGGAAGAGAGAGAGAGGGAACAGGCAAGGGGTGAAGAAGGAAAAGACTTAGGAACCCACAGGCTTGGGTGGACAAAAGTGACCTCTAAATTGGTAGCAAATAAGGATAGGAGGACAGACGAAGACAGAAGATAATTTCACTTTTAATGGATTTTTTAAGTTGAATTCTTTACTGGTATATTTTACATACATGTCATGATCACATTAAACATTGAGAATTTATACCAGTATATGGCAGGATTTAATTCTCATTTTTTCCTATTCCCCTATCCACTGTACAAACCCCCCATATACATAACCTTTGTTTCCTTTTTTAACATCATATTTTCCCCACATTACTTACCCCTAATATTTTTCCTTTAATGGATTTTATGGGTCCATTGTATATGTATGTTATGACTACATTCAACATTGAGAGTTTGTGCCAGTACATGCCAACCCTTGACTCACATTTTCTCTTTCCTCTACCCTCCATTCAATCCCTCATATATACATAGGATTTGTTTCCTGTTTTTAACCAACATTTTTTTTTTTTTTTTGCCTCGTTGTTGCTTCCACTACCTCTTCCCTTTTACTCTGGAACATATTTTCCTATTTCACAATACCTATCATACATTTTGAAACTCATTTACAGCTAAGTTTCTCATACTAGAGAAGTGGTACAGTATTTATACATGTGTCTGACTTATTTCACTAATGAATATGTCCTCAGGTACATCCATTCGAGCATAAATGATTCAAAGTTGTTGTTCTTTGTGACTAATACTACACTTTATTAAAAAAGGCCGACATCTTCTTTATCTAGTTTCCTGTTAATGGGCATTTTGGCTTTTTCCAAGATTTAGCTATTATATAGTGAGTGCAAGTACATTGTTGAGGTATGAATCTTTTAATTCTTTTGCGTATATACCTAGTAAGGAAATAGCAGAATCAAATTAGATGTCTAATCATAGCATTTTTTAGAAAAAATTAACCTTCATTGTCACATTGTCCATACACATCATGGTTACATTCAATATTGGGGATTTGTACCAGTATATGACACAAAGTAATTCCCATTTTTTCCATTTCCCCTACTCACCTGACAACTTCCCACCCCCTAAATACATAAGCTTTGTTTCCCTTTTTTATTACCATCACATTTTTCTTTACACCTCATTACTCACCCCTCCACCACATTTCTCTTTAAATATTTTCTATTTCACATTATCCATCATACATTCTAGAACTCATTAACATCTTCTGTGTCTCATACCAAAGAACAGATGGAATCTCCACACCGATCTCCACAGTACCAGTCTCCATTCCCACCAACAGTGGAGATGGGCTCCTTTCTCTCCACAGATCTGACAGCATTTGTTGCTGGTTAATTTTGAGATAGCAGCCATTTTTTGTGGAGAAAGATTGAATTCAGTGGTGTTTTCATCTCCTTCTCTCAGCTAACCAGCAATGTTGAACAGTTCTTCATATGTTTCTTAGATAACTTTATTTCTTTATCTAAAAAGTGTCTGTTCATTTCAGATGCCCATTTTTTAAATTTGGTCATTAAATTTCAGGAGGGGATTCCTTTATTAATGTTCTCCATACACTCTAGAAAGTCGTACTTTGTCTGAGAAACAGATAATAAAATACTTTCCCCATACTGTGTGTTGCCTTTTTGCTCTGTGGGTGGTTTCTCTTGCTACGCAGAAGCCTCTAAATAAGATGAGATTGCAGTTGTTGATTTCCTCTGCTAATTCCCATGTGGCTGAGATTTTGTTCAGAAAGTATTTCCCTATGCCACTGTCTTTGAGAGCTCAAAATAACCTGTTTTATAGAAGGTTTATTGTTTCTTCTTTAATATTTAGGTCTCTAATCCACTTTGATTTCATTTTGGTGCAGTTTGCTTCTCAGTTCATTTTGCCAGTCTGTATTTTTTAAAATCTTCATTGGTACATTGTATATACACATCATGATCACACTCAATATTGAAAATTTATTCCGGTATATGACACGATTTAATTCTCATTTATCCCATTCCCCTATCCACCCCACACACCCCCAACCCCTATATAAATAAGCTTTGTTCCCCATTTTTTGTTCCATCGCATTTTTCTTATCCCTCATTCCTCACCATTCCACCCTATTTCCCTTTGAGTATTTTCTATTTCACAATATCCATCATAAATTCTAGAACTCATTTACATCTTCAGTTTCTCGTACCAGAGAAAATATATGCTGTTTATATATTTGTGATATATTGATTCCACTTATGAGTATGGCCTGAAGTTATGTCCATTTGAGTTCAAATGCCTCAAACTTATCATTATTTAAAGCAGAGTAATACTCTATTTTATAGAAAAAACATCTTCTTTATTCAGTCTCTAGCTGATGGGCATGTGAGTTGTTTCCAAGACTAGCTATTACAAACTGAGCTGCTAAAAACATGGCTGCACATAAGTTGCTGTGATATGACTCATTTAATTTTTTGTGTATATCCCTAGCATGGGAATAGCAGGGTCAAATGGGGTTTCTAAAGTCTGTGTGTTTTAACTGGTGCATTAAGGCAATTGATATTAACGGTTATGAGTATCATGCACTGATTTAGCCTTATCATGATAGTTTCCTGTTCCTGGCTCTTTCAGTATTCACTTTGCCCCTTTTCCATTCAGTCTCTTGCCTTTTGCAATGAACTCACTCTCCTGTGTCTCATAGGCTTGTGATATTCATTTTCTTTTTTCTAAGATATTCTTTAAAATGTTTGGAGTCCAGGTTTTATATTCTTGAAGTTTCACAGTTATTCTTTGTAATGGAAGTATCTTATTTCCAAGTCAATTTTCAAGAATAGTTTTGCAGGACACATTAATCTAGCTTGGAGGTTGTTTTCCTTTAGGGTTTGAATAACTTCACTCCAGACTCTCCTTGATTTGAATGTTTGCATTCAAAATTCTGCTGTGATTCTAATGGGCTTTCCTTTGTATGTGATCGATTTATTTTCTCTAAGTGCTTTTGATATTTCAATATTCTATTGGCTTTTTTGGAATCTTGATTATATGCCTAGGTATAAACCTTTCTGCATCATAGCCATTCTGAGTCCTATATACCTCACTTATGTGTGTATATTTCCTTTTCTTATGAAGTTTTCTACCATTACATGTTTTTTTAAATATATCTTTTACTCTCACTCCTGTTTCTTCACTGACCCCAATTAATCTTATGTTATTCTTCTTTGCATCATTTAGCCGCTGCTGGTTAATTTCTAGTTGTATCTTGTGATTTTCCATAAATTATTCTTTTCTTGTTCACTAGCTTCAATCCTATCTGATATTTGGTCTTCACATTTATTCACCTTATTTTGCACTTTCATTGGAACTTTTCATCTCCTGGACATCTGAGGCTGTTTAACAGATTCCATTACTTTGTTAAACTGAGATTCTATCATGTTCCTGATCTCTTCTTTAGAGTTATTAATCACATCACTATTAACACTATCTTTGCCTTTGTCTGAGAAATTATTGCTGATTTCTTTTCAACTAGATCCTCTTTTGTCAACTGCTCTGAGAGTCCTGGTGATTGAACTTGCTCTGCTTCCTTTTTTGCTGGATTCTCCTGTAATGATGATCTTTGTATCTGTTTTTTAAATTTTTTTCTCATTTCTATTTTTTGTTCTTGCTGATGTTCTTGGCTTAATTCCTGGCCTACTGTCTGGGCAATGGTTATTGCAAGCCTCTTTCTTTCTAATATTTAGAACCCTTAGGAGATGACTTCATCATAAGTTATCCTCCTTGGATTTGTGATGGTCTTCAAGTGATCTCAGTTCTGGCACACCATTAAAAATGATTGATCAGGGCTGGGGATTTAGGTCAAATGATACTGCACCAACTTTGGATGCACAAGGGCCCATGTTCGATCTCTAGTGCCGAAAAAAAAAAAAGATTGATCAGATTAATCACATCACTTGGTGGAAATAATACAATCTATAGCTCTATATTATCAAATATAGCACAGGGAATGAAAAACTGTGGAAAACACTCTTCTGATACATTTAACAACATGAGTTAGATCTCTGACCACATGCCAAAATTTAGAACTAGCCAGAAATATAATAATCCTCCTTTGGGAATATATCTTAATTTTAAAATTCTCCTTCCCGTAGCATCTCTGTCTCTCCCTCCATCCTAGATACTTTTCTTGCTTTCCAAAACATCTGTCTCTTGGATTTCCCACGTGAGACAGACCATGCAATATTTAAGCCTATGTGTATGATTCATTCAGTTAAACATTATGGTCTTGAAGTGCAACCATTTTCTTACAAATGACACAAATTTATCTTTCTGTTGTGGCAGATCGGTACTATATTGTGTATAAACACCACATTTCCTTTATCCATTCATCTTTTGATGGGCATTTAGATATCTTATAGTATTTAAAAATTACAAGATAATCCTTTTTCTTGAAAAAAATGGCAGCATTGTAGTGTTGGTTAATCTTGACTGTCAACTTGATTGACTTGAGATGTTAGTAAAGCACACTTGTGAATGCCTGGTAGGACATGGAAGCATGAGCTCCGGGACTAGATCTGATCCCTGGCTTTTTCCTCTCTGTCTTTGTTCCCTGTCTCTTTGCTTCCCAGACAAGATGAAATAAACATCTTTTGTTTTGCCACACCATCCACTGCAATATGTCTTACCTTGGAGACAGCAGACCAGGGCTTAAAACATTAAAACCATGAGCCCACAAAAATGTTCTTTTCCCCCAAATTGCAAGTTTCAAATATTTTGTCCCACAAGAGGAAAGTTGACTGATACACCTGCCTTAAATACAAAATTAATGTTTGCTTCACAATAAACTATGTAAGAACAAAAAGGCACAGGTACCACTGGCACATCTATGACAAAATGAATTGCAGATTTATTGAAAAATCATGATTGATAGAGTCACTGCATATTTAATATTACAGATTTTATGAAAGCAATTTTAGGGGGTAAAACTCTATACAATCCGGAGTGAAAATCTTCATCCACTTTGCTGCACATATAGACATAGCACACTGGATTTGGCAACTTTTAAGATGAAAATGCTGTCTCTTGGCCTACTTCAAGCTACTGATGTCATTACATTGAAAGGAAAGTTGGCAAGAGTTGCACACAATTGGCTTTCTAGAACCGGTGAAAGTGGACTCCCACACATTCCTCTGTACATCTGTGCTTCCCAATGTCAATTTAATTACAAAATACTGCATTTACCGTATAACGTCCATTACTGCCCCCATTCTAGCCAGTTCCTACCCCACAAGTATTCCCTATTTTGGGCTTTAGTTTTTGTCTGTGAAGGTTTTAAAAATGTATTCATCGTCTTTACTGTCAGCTTCTGTACTCAACACCGTTATTTCTGCTAATCATCCATGCAGCTGTCCATAACACGAAGCAATTCTGACTATACTACTATCATTGTTTAACTATATGAATATACAATATGTGTTTATACATTTTCATTAAACATTTGATTTTCTTTTAGCTATGTTTAAGATTGTGAATGAAACTAGTATATTTGCAAAAACCTTTGAGTGATTACATATTCTCATTTCTCCTAGAAATTTGTTGTTCTGAGGAATTCCAGTAACACGAAGAAAACACACAATTAATCTTATTAGAACATGTCCCACAGTTTTCCCAAGGGACTAAACATGTGTCATTCCCACCAGCAGTGTATGAGAGAGGTGGATGCTTCACAGCCTGGCCAGCAAACGCTTGTCATTCTTTTTAATTTTAGCCATTTTAGTGGGTGTGAAGTGGTATCTCATTATGTTTTGAATTTGCATTCCCTGATGACTAATGATGTTGAGAAACTTTTGGTAAGCTTATTGCCAATTTGTACATTCTTTCTGTGAAGTGTTTGCTCAAAGTAATCTTTTTTCGGTAAATCTTAGTTTTTCATCTTTTCTTATTTGAGGTGTAATATATAAATTACAGTTGTGTTATTTATAAATGTATATATATTTTTCTCTGTCTCTTAATATTTTTAACTATGCTTTGTACAAAAAGCTCTTAATTTAATGGCATTCATTTTATCATGATTTTCTATTTTGGAAAGAGTTTATCAAAAAACCTTAGAAAAGTTATAGATTTTGCTTTTATAATTGAATATCCAATTAAACTAAAATTAACTTTATATAAGATAGTATATAAAGTTAAATAATTTCTGATTTGTTTTTACCCTTTACAAGATTAGCTATTCTAGTGTTAGTTAATCAAAAGTTACCCAGTTAAATTGACCAGAAACTTCAACAAAATAATTTGACCAAATATATAACTCTATATTTCTTGGCTCCATAATGTCCCATTAATATTATTTTATAACATTTAGAACAATGTCATGATTTTTTTTTTTTTGAGATAGGGCTCACTTTGTAGTTCAGGCTGGCCCTTAGCTCACTGTGTGGCCCAGGTAAGCCTTGAACTCAGCAATCCTCCTTCCTCTGCCTTCCGAGTGCTGGGATCACAGGCGTGAGCCACCATGCCTGGCATTCTGGTGTGTGGTACTGATTGCTGGTGGGTTAGAGTCACCACACCCAGTATTAATGTATACAGTTACTGGGGATTGAACCAGGGTCCTTGCACTTCCTAAGTAGGTGCCAGAACCACTGAGCTAAATCTGTAACCAGTCATAGTATTTTAATGATCACTTATTAAGGTTATGAAATCAGAGAACATTAGTTTCCAAGCTTTGTTCTTATTTTTAACTCTTCTCACTATTCTAGGTCCTATGTATTTCAATATAATTTTTATATTCTCCTTTCAAAATATATTCAAATTCATGATTTAGCATCAAATGAGATGACCAAACATATGTCACTTTAAAAGTAAGCAAAATCCTTCCAACATGGAATTTCTACAATTTTAAGCAAGGTTTTCATTGCCTTTTGATTTTTCTTTCTTGCAGAAATTTTTGTTATTTCAAGATAGAAGTTTCCAATGCTTTCACCTAGGTTTAATGATTAACTTTTTGCACTGAAACAGATATTTGCTATTACTTTTGTTTTATAAATACTTTCTGCTAGAATAAAAATATATGAATATTTACTTCTTGCCTACATACTCTATGAATGGAAATATTCAGTTATTAACTTTATTATCTATAAATTTCTTGGGAATCTATAAGAATCAGTTTGTCTAAAAAAGTGCAAGTTCATATCTTCCTTTTCAATCTGTGGGTCTGACAATCCTATTTCATGTCATATCGTGTTGGCTACGTTGTTCAGTACAGTTGCTGAACAGAAGTATCAAGAATAGACATTTTGTCTTCCTCTTAATCTCAGGGGCCAGGAAGTACTTGATGTTAGTCGTTAAACATCAGAAGTTTCATAAATTTCTTTAATCTGTAAATACAACTTCCATTATATTCATAATTTGTTAATTTTAAATCACAAAATAATCCTAAATTTTTGAAATTCCTTTTTCTTAGCAATAGCAGTGTACTTCAGTGAACTGCAATGATTAAATATATAATACTGATCCAAAATTGTACATTTTATAATTCACACTTGAACATAAAACATTAATATATTCTACATTTTGCTTATTAAATCTTATAGTTTTATTAAGAATTGTTCATGCAATGTATATTCAAAAAGATACTGTTGTACATATCAATTTGCTTGGAATAGCTATCAGATTTAAGCAAAACAATTTGAATCCTCATAGAACAAGTTCACAAACACACACACACATCACACCCTGTCTTTGGAAATAATTATTATAAAATTAATATTTATTAATATGTTGCACAATATTTGCCTCTGAAAATATGTCTTATTTTGTTTTCTGAAAATGTTCTTCATAATGAATTAAATCTCTGTATTATATATGGTAACATTTAGATTTCCAATTCATCTTGATTCAATTCTGAGAAATTGTGTCTCTTAAGAACGTCCAGGCTGTATAATTGCCAGGTTTGTTGCCATAAGATTCAATATATTGTTTCTTTATCACAACTCTGATAATCATGGTAGAATTAGTTATTGTTGCTATCACCTTGTTTATATTGATAATCTATAGTTTCTTCCTACCTGTGAACAATGTTGGTCAGGATTATTTATTTTGTTAATTTTTAGAAGACACCAAATATGTACTAATTTAACCTACACTTTGTTTCCTACTTCAATGATTTATCCTTCATGATTTGCTTCCTTTTATGTACTTCTGATTTTATTTGATTTACTGAAATCTTTAAGGTTAAATTTAAATCAGTAATGTTAAAATAATTTCTTGTTCTGACATAAATATATACTAAAGTGCTCTTCAACTAAGGGTTGTCTTTGAGGCTGAGGAGACATTTGGCAATAGTTGGAGATATTTTCAATTGCTACTACTGTGTTTTTTAAAATTTGAATATTTATTGGTATATTATATATACACATCATGATCGCACACAATATTGAGAATTTGTACCAATATATGACACAATTTAATTTTCATTTTTCCCATTCCCCTACCCACCCTACAACCCCCACCCCTATATACATAAGCTTTTTTTGCCTTTTTAAATTACCATCATATTTTTTATTCCCCTTATTACTTCTCCCTTTGCCCCATTTCCTTTTCAAAATTTTCTATTTCACTATAACTTTTATTGCTGGGCATAGTGGTCCATGCCTGTAATCACAGCACTCAGTAAGCAGAGGCAGGAAGATTGCCATGAATTCAAGGCTTGCCTGGGCTACATAGTGATGTGAGGACCAGCCTGAACTACAAAGGGAGACCCTGTCTCAAAAAAACTAAAACTTAAAAAACAAAAACAAACAGAACTATAGGCTTGTGATGTGAAGTTAATTAGGAAAATCTTTTACTCTGGGATACTAAGACAGGATTTACTTTTTTATTTTATTTTAATATAAGTAGTTATTAAAAAAATATCAAAAGCACATTTCTGTCTTCTGTTAAAAAGTAAAATAGCCAGGCGTGGGGGCTCACGCCTGTAATCCCAGCACTTGGGAGGCAGAGACAGGAGGATTGCTGAGTTCAAAGTTTGCCTGGGCTATATAGTGAGCTCAGAGACAGCCTGAACTACAAAGCGAGACCCTGTCTCAAAAAAAAAAAAAAAAGTAAAATAAAATTTCATAGCAAAATAATTACAGAATAATAACAGTTAATATACTGTGAATCATGATCTTAAAAGAATAGCTAAAATGTTACTCAGAGTACAAATTTTAAAGAAAAAATGACTATCTCTTACAAAGAAGAGGCAAACAAAAGGACAAAACTTTCTGTTTAATGAACAGAATAAACATATTATAAATCAAACAAATGTTCAACAATGCTGTCAGTTAGAAAAATTCAAATTAAAACTGTAATAATATAACATCTTACTACAGAAATTATAACTATCATCCAAATTGTATCGTTTCTCTGGCATGAGAGACTGAGGATGTAAATGAGTTCTAGAATGTATGATGGATATAGTGAAACAGAAAATATTCAAAAGGAAATTGGGTAGATGGGTGAGTAATGAGGGGAAGGAAAAACGTGATGGTAATAAAGAAAGGAAACAAAGCTCATGTATATGGGGGTTGTGGGTGAGTAGAGGAGTAGAGAAAATGAGAACTAAATTGTGTCATACACTGGTACAAATTCTCAATATAGAGTGTGATCATGCTGTGTACATATAATGTACCAATAAATATTCAATGAAAAAAGAAGAAAAATCTCAGATAACAAATGTTGGCAAGGATGGGAGGAAAGGAATTATTCTATATTGTCTCCGGAAATGTAAAGTAGTTTAAGAGCTTTGAGAAATCAGTATGGAGATGTCTCAGAAAATTAAAGGTACAAATTTCACTACTTTTCATCTTCTATCTTCTAAAAAGAGAGTCATTTTATCAAAAGGGTACAGGCACATCCATGTTGGTAGCACCAGAATTTATAGCATGAAAGTATAAAGAACATGTGGTATTTATATACGATAGAATGCTACTTTACCATAAAAATAAACTGAAGCATTCATAGACAAATTGATGTAACTTGAGAATATAATATTATGTGAAATAAGTCAGACACAAAAGCTTAAATATTCCATAGTTTCACTTTTTCTTATGTGAGGAATGATATAATACAATAGATAAATAAGAATCAGTGAGAACATCAAATAACTCTCCAAACTATTCTATTGTTTGAAAAATATTTTAATATATGTGTAGATTTGTTTCCCTTATACTACTGTGATAGAGTTTTGTACTCTGTATATATAAATCAGTCATGGGATAACATCTCCAGATCTGTACTTTATTATTTTGGTAGGAGACAGGTCAGAAGTTCAAACTGCACCCAAGAAGAGGGAATTTTACAAGGAGATCTTTGGCCAAAACTTGAGTATAAGATTTCAGAAAGGAGCATATAATGATAAATACAGTTTAGGGCGGGAGATTTAGCTCAGTAGTTCTGGTGCCTGCGTAGCAAGCACAGGGTCCCTGGTTTGATCCTGGTAACCGTACACAACAATACCAGGAGTGGTGATTCACGCCCACCAGCAATCAGTACCACTCACCACAGTGCCGGGCGTGGTGGCTCACTGTCATCCCAGGACTCAGGAGGCAGAGGCAGGAGCATTGCTGAGTTCGAGGCTTGTCTGGGCTACATAGTGAGGTCAGGGCCAGCCTGAACTACAAAGCGAGACCCTATATAAAAGAAAAAAAAAGTACAGTTGAAAACTTACCTATTTTGTATTGGTTTTCTATTCCTGATTGCTACTCCTACGTCCTCTTTTCTTTCTCTTTTTGGTGGTACTAGGGATGGAATAAAGAGCTTCATTCATCTTGGCAAGTATTTTACTACTGAGCTATACACCCAGCTCTTTTTATTTTATATTCGTTTAGATATTTACTTAGCAGTCGGGTTTCTTTAGAGGAAGAGTAGGACATGAAACTATACGTAGAGCTAAGCGAGAGGGTGTGTCAGGTAGCTCCCAGGGCCAGAGGCAGGAGCGTCTGCAAGGGCTGTCCGGCGTGCTGAAGAGCCAGAGGTTCTGCTGGCTGCTCAGCCCAAGCACTCGGACGCCCCGAAGAGCCCTGAGAGGTACACGTCCAATCTAAGGCCAACGGCTCAGATGGCTGTGGAGTCACTGGTCTGAGTGCGCACTGCAAGGCTGAAAAACGCCTGAAGGTTTGAGGAACGCTGTTTGAAGACTGCAGCAACAAAGGACCGATGTCCTTGCTCAGAAAGGGTGGGGCTTTTTCAAAGAGTAAAACGTCTTTCTTCTGCCCCTCGTTTTTTCTTATCCAGGCTCTATTCTTATTGATTGGTGTCATGTTCAATTGGAGTGGTTGTCCCTCGTTCGGTGGATTGACCTTCAGGCCAGTCATCTATACAGACAAGTCCGGGACTCTGCTCTGTGAATGTGCTTGGTGTTCTTGCTCCAGGCAAGTTGGAGTATCCAGAGCGGACAGACAGGCTCTCATGCATTCTGAACAAGCAGGTTATGACCGAGCTATCGCTACTCTACTTGTATTTCTATTCTGTCCATGAGGAAGAGGACAATGACCTTCTACCTGTTTTAAGGACTTCTTTGGAGGAAATTCATCACTTTCTTATAGTATTTTAATGCTTGCATGTTATAGCTATTTTCATTATTTTCTCAATCACTGCTCTGGAAATTTCAATTTCATTCATTTCACTCAATTTAGGGTTAATATTGTACTATTTAATATAAAAATAAGAACCATAAAGTAGCATAATCTTATTTTCCAGGTATTTGTACTAAATTTTAAATATACCTATATAGTGAAACCAACAGTTATGTTATTAACTGTTTTTAACATGATTTTGAGAGAACTAAGAGAGAAATTTTAAAAAGTACTTTTTGATCTTTGTTTCCCAAGGATGTTTTCCTTGGATGTAGAATTGTGAATTTGTTATTTTATTTTTGCACTTTCAACATATGCTCTTGTTTTTAATCCTTCATTATTAGTGATGATAATTCAAGTCACATTCATACCATCATTTTCCTGGTTGAAATTGCCATTTGTTTTTGGCTGTTCTAAATTTTTTTTTTATCATTCATGTCACACAATTTAATATTGATGTGCCCATGTGTAGTTTTCCTTGTATTTATCCAGCTTATATTCAGTTTTTTAATTGTTCTTAATCGGTACATTTTTATATATAGCTCACAATTGCACTCAACACTGGGGAATTTGTACCAGTATAGGACACAAGTTCCTTCTCATTTTTACCCATATCCCTACCTACCCCACAACCTCCACCCCCTATATACATGTACTTTCTTTTGAGTTTTTCTTTTAGAAATATACTTACATGTTTTTAAAAACAATGATAAATTTGATTAAATTGCATATGTATTTTTCCTAACCCATCTTTTATCCATTTTCCCTCAGGTCTCATACATTTCATCTCTCTCTCTCTCTCTCTCTCTGGATATATGGGTGCATGTGTTTTCCTACTATCCTATAAATCATGGAGTGTCTCTTTCTTTCATTTTCATTGTTTTCTTTCTTCAAATTAAATTGCTTCTTCTTGATGTTCCCCATTTTCACTGATATTCCTGCAATTTCCATTCTGCTATCAAATATACTCAATGATTTTCTTTATTTTTCAGACATTTTCTTTTATATCTCTTAATTTTCCATTTATTGTTTTATATAGTTCCCAGGGCTCTTCTGAGATTTTTCATACATATTCTCATTTTACTCACGTATTTTTCTTTAAATATCGGCACATATTTTCGTTTGCTTTCTTAAAGTCTTTGTATTCTAAGTCAATTTCCTGAACTTCCTCAGGTAATTTTCAAGTTTAGCACTTTTCTCTACCCAGATGACCTGTAATATTTCTCTTGCTTATTGAATATCTAGTATTTTTCAGCATTTCTGAAATTATCATTGCAATTATTTCATAGAGCACAATTTGATGACATTTAATTCATTCAGACTTCTATCATCACTTACCAGTTGTTCCCTGAGTCCCTTTTGTGCTTTGAATCTTTCTGGTTTTGATTTTTATTACCAGTCAAAGAAAGTTTTATGCTCTCAATAGTCCATATTATTTCATCAGGCTCACTGAGATAATGTCACAGTCTTAAGGTCAACTGTGCCATATAATACACCTAAATAATGACATTGATATTTCATCAGATTTTGAGATTCCAAAATAATGGTAGAGGACATTTCCAAGGTCGGCTTAGAAATCTTGCCTACTTCTCACTTACTGATAATTTGTTGTGTATTCATCAATTCAGAATAATTCTAAAAATGTGTACTAAGGTCCTACTAAATATATCAGAAAATGAACTATAACAATTTAAAATATGAGCTTATATATACCATGTTAAGACTTGTTTCAACTCTCAGCTGGTGGAATACAAAGTGCATATCACGAATTAATATGATGTATGTTCTCTAATATTTGGTTGTTATGTGTGACAATATTTTATAGCAGATGAGATCTCCAAAGATCAACAAAGTTAAGAATTTATTGAAGAAAAAATCATCAAGGAAATTTAATCAATTTTATAGAATGTCATGTTGTTAATTTTAAATGCACTTGGTAGTAATTATATTACATAATAGTTCAATTCCTTTATCAGACTAAAAATGACCTAGGATTAATATCACTTCTCCTTAACAGCAATGTCTTAATAAAATTGTACTGAAAAGTAGGCCATGAAGAAGTAAAATATTTTTTGGAAAAATTTCTTGACTTGTAATTCTGGATTGTGAGAATACTGTAGAATAGTAATGCTTTGGACAGTTGATTAGTTTAAATTTAGTTTAATCTACAGATGCATTTGATAATGTTCATATATCAATTTGTTTAGAATTTCAATATATATTTGCAAATTACCCTATTTTTGAAACATAGATTAATTAATATATAAAATTAGCTATCTTACAACTGATACATTCAATTTATATTTATAGTAACCAGTTGGAATAAGTAAGAATAAAAAGGCCTGTTTTTTTAGTGTTTAAAATGAAATCTCCTGCAAACACTTACAGTGAACAAATTTAAAATTAAATATGTCTTTAAGGAAAAGAAGAAAACTATTACTTAGGAAAACATTGGGAACAGCAGAAGTGAGTGGATCGGCAGCTTGCTTTCAGTTCTGATGTGTAAATTGTGGGGAAGTCACTGTTCAAGCTCTTACAGTAAGACAAATCGGGACAAATTTAAAATCAATAACATTCAGCGAAAGTCAGAGATGTGACTTCTCAAGTCAAACTGTCATCAGAAAATCCAAGAAGTTAGGAACAACTTTTAAGAACTTATTCCCCAGTGTTGCTTGTGACTGTGAGCTGTATATAAAATGTACCAAAAAGAATTCAATTGAAAAAAAATTGAGACCTAAGATTTGCTTACCTCCAGAAAAAGTCACTCTCATCTGTAAGCTGTAAGAATACTTACACGGTTGCTTTGACAAATGGTGAGACGTCTAAGAGGGAAATAGCACAGGAGGGAGAAAGTTCTGGGTGTGGCTATCTCAGGGGTTGCCACCCCACCTGTAGGAATTTCCACTAAGAAAACTCCTCCAAGATCTCATCTAAGGATCTGCGAAGCAGGCGAAAATGTCTGGATCTTGTCTCCAACAAAAAATAGGACTCCAGTAAGAAAAAGGACTTTTTTAGAGCTCTTTCTTTCTTTCTTTCTTTCTTTCTTTCTTTCTTTCTTTCTTTCTTTCTTTCTTTCTTTCTTTCTTTCTTTCTTTCTTTCTTTCTTTCTTTCTTTCTCTTTCTTTCTTTCTTTCTTTCTTTCTTTCTTTCTTTCTTTCTTTCTTTCTTTCTTTCTTTCTTTCTTTCTTTCTTTCTTTCTTTCTTTCTTTCTTTCTTT
>PVIC010031842.1:0-21063 GCA_004025085.1 Thryonomys swinderianus | reverse complement strand
GTAGGGATATGGGTAAAAATGAGAATTAACTTGTGTCATATACTGGTACAAATTCCCCAATGTTATACATGATTGTGAGATATATATAAATTGTACCAATAAAGAATTCAATTAAAAAAAAACTAAAGGGTGATTATGTAGGTTCGTGCAAAGGCCTTATGTACAATTCTCAGGACAATAAAAAATGGAAATGCAGGGCAATGGGGGAAGAGGAACAAAAGGAGAGATGAGTGAGACTAGGGGAAGGGAGGGAAGAGGAGCAAGGCGAAGCCGCTTTGGGCTTCTAGAGTAGACACTCTTTGTCCAGAAGAAGTGGGAGTTGAGATGCCTACTAAAAAATTGATAGACTTTTCCATGTTAAGATGAGGTGTACCTTTTCCAGTGTAACGTACTATATAAATTGGTTGACGTGCTTATTGTAAATGAATTCCAGGGTAGCATAACAAAGATAATGATCACAGGTTATGAAGTCAGATTATCTAGCTTCAAATTCAGATTCCACCAGTTACTGGTTGGATCACTTTAACATGGAGATAAAAACAGTATTTTTCCTAATAGCATTGTTAGAGGTTAATGAGAATTATGCATCTACATAGCATGAAAATAGCATAAGCACTAGGCTCATGCCTTTTTGCTTCAAATTACTTCTGCCATTCTTATTAATGACCTTACGCTTGACTTCTCTGAGATTCAGTTTTCTCATTTATAAATGGAGATGAGAAAAATTTAACTCACAGGGCTGTTATGATTAAATACAGCAATTTATGTAAAGCACTTTGGAAAGTGCCAATATGTGATAAAAACCCTATAAATAAGGGTACATTTTTATACAATTCAAATCATGTAGAAACTTCAATTTATCTTTTTATTCATATTTTTAGGGTGAACCTGGTCTGCCTGGAATCCCAGGGAACCCAGGGATCAAAGGTTCTATGGGAGTAACTGGATTGCCTGGATTACCAGGAACACCTGGAGAGAAAGGACAACCTGGCCTTCCGGGGTTCCCAGGTAACTAGTCCTTCTAAGTTCTTCTATTTTTCTTTCTTTATCAACTCTAACCAGTGATACATAGAAACTTGTTTGGGAGAATAGCATTATATTTCCCAATCATATACATGATGTTAGACTAGCTTTGTGCCTTTTCCTTGCTTAAATGTCTTTCTGTGTAAAATGAGAATAAGTATTACCAACTCAGCAGGACAATATCCTGTAGGCAGAGAGACTTGCTTGGTGAAGCATTTTTCAATCTTTGACTGCTAGCCATAAATCAATTAAGAAGCCTTCCTATTTTTGTAGGTGATAATACACTCTGTCAGGCCCGAGCTTGCTGCTGATTCTTTTAGAAAGTTGTATGCAAGCACAGAGTTGGTGGCTGTGGTAGAACGAGCATGTTGCTTCTTCAGCTGACAAGACCGAGTCATTCATACAGAAAGATTTAGCATTCTAGCCACATAGATAGCCTGGACTAGATGATTATAGTACGTATCTGTTCATCCTTTTGTTGTTTTTTCTTTGTTTTTTGAATTACAAAAAGGCACGGATGAGTGGGTCTTCAGTTATCTCTTCCTTTACTTTTTATTGAAGTATGACATACACATGGTAAAGTACATGAACATGTATAAAACTATAGATGAAATTTATCCATTTACATATTCCATGTACCCACCCAACATATCAAATTATAAACTAGTTATTTCATGTGATACAGTTTACTCATGCTTCTTGACAGGGAACTTCCATTCACTCCACTTGAAGATAACCATTACTGTAACTTCTGTTGCCATCAACTAAGTTGGTGTATTATGGAAATTTACATAAATAGAATCACACTTTATGTATTCTTGTGTCTGTGAAGTCTGTTTATTTTATTGCATGTGTCAGTAGTTTTTTAGAAATCTTGTGTATTTTTCCATTGAAAAAATATGCCACAATTTCACATACTCTTGTTGATGTGAATGGTTGAAATGTTGCTTTTTATATTAAAACTACAGTGTTCCATCATTTTTTTATGGTGAGTTATTTTTGTGTCCTAGCCAATATATTTTGCTTACTTGAAGCTATGAAAATATTATAATTTTTCTAACCTTTAATGATTAAAACTTCATGTTTAGATTTATAATATTTTTTTGAGACAGGGTCTCGCTTTGTAGTTCAAGTTGGCCCTGAGCTCACTATGTAGCCCAGGCGAGCCTCGAACTCAGCAATCCTCCTGTCTCTGCCTCCCGAGTGCTGGGATTACAGGCGTGAGCCACCACATCCGGCTATAATATTTTTATTATTACTTGTTTTAAATTTTATTGTTGCACATTAGTTATACCGGACAATGAATTTGATTTGTCATGTTTGTGCATGCACGTAACACACCATCACCTCCTTTCCTTCCTCTCCTCTAGATCTCCTTCTTCTTCAGGAATAGTTTTCTTCTGATTTCATCACATTTATCTTTTAAAAATTTTCTCCTTAGATTCTACTTATGTGAGAAAACATGCTATGTTTGAGTTATGATTTATACTGAAGAAAAACATTCTTATAATGTAAGATAGCACTGAATGTTCATATTTTTCCCCACATAGATATTCACTTGCTCTCCAGTATTTTTTCAGAACCTTAGTTCTGTGGATACATTACAGTTACTTCTTTGTCAGAAAATCAGCCACAAAGGTAGAGCTCTGATCCATTGTTTTATTTTGTTTACTTGGATTTAAAAAAATTATTAATTTTATTAGTACAAGTTTGAAGTACATAATTATTACATTAATCATGGGAAGTATATAGCAAATCTATTTTCTATTCTTGCTTTAATACAAGAGTGCAACACTGTCTAAATTTTGTAAATTTATGGTAAGACTTGAAACAATGTACTAAACCTTTGTCCCAATTTTTTAAAGCTTAGTTTGGTTAATCTAGGTCTTTTTTACGAAGTGGTGAATCTGCTTCTTAATTTCCATTAGCTAATGCCTACAAGTGTTTTGCAAGATTTCTATAAAGATCTAGGTAACTGAACAAAACTGATATTTTAACAGCCTTCCAGTTCAGTGGACTTGTTAGTTCTCCATTTTGGTATGAGTTTAATTTAATTCACTTCAAAATATGTTCTCAAGGTGCATTCAGCATGTCACACTTTTCATTTTACAAGTCATGGTCATCTTTTATTAAATTTATTCCTGGAAATTTGATGCCTTCTGGTGAGAATTGAGGTGGTATTGCTTTTTAACTCTCATTTTCCAGTTATTTTGAGGATATAATTGATTATAAAATCTTGAACTTGTATATAAAGAAAATGTTGTTATACCTATTAATTCTAAGAGTTTCTTTATAGGTTTTCCTGGTTTTATAAACTAACACATCATCTCAAATATTTTTATTTCATTTTGTTACTCATACATTTTATTTCTTTCTACTTCTTAATTATGCTGGCAAGGATCTCAGGATAACATTTAATAGAAGTGGTTATAATCAACATCCTTATCTTTTTCCTAAACTCAGAAAAACTGTGTTTGTTATTTTTCTATTAATTGCAATGTTGTATATCTTATTAAAATATTTCTTTGGTATTAATTTGTTAAGAACCTTTTTATCAAAGTAAGTGTGAATTTTAGAAAACCATTTTTTTCTGAATCTAGGGAAATATATTTCTCTTTTATTTTTTCTCTTGGTTAAATTACACTTTTTTTGTTGTTGTTGTTTGTTTTCTT
Source organism: Thryonomys swinderianus (assembly GCA_004025085.1). Classification (NCBI taxonomy): domain Eukaryota; kingdom Metazoa; phylum Chordata; class Mammalia; order Rodentia; family Thryonomyidae; genus Thryonomys; species Thryonomys swinderianus. Next base: position 17,368 of record PVIC010031842.1, on the reverse strand, counting down.
TTATCAAAACTGTTTTGTATTCTGGGGATAAACTCCAAGATGGTCATGTCCCATATATTACTTTTAAGTATTGCTGGACTTACACTGATTTTTAAAAAATTGTCTCTGGCTATGAAAAGTCATGTTCTGTGATTTTTCTTTCCTGTAGTGAGTGTCCTTATCAACATTTGGATATAGAGATTTGTTTACTTCATGGGCTGGAAGTATTCTGCCCTTCTCCGTTTTACTTTAAATATTTTATAATATTCAACAGTTATGGAATCTGAGCCTGTGGTCTTCTATGTACAGATATTTTAAATAAAACATTCAATCTTTAATAGTTATATCATCACACAAATTGATACACTTAATTGTTTGTGCTTGGGATGGGAACGAGGACTATATGCGGAACTAGTTGCTTAACACTTTTTTATTTTTTATTTTGAGATAGACTTTTGCTAAGCTGCCCAGAGTGGACCCCAAATTGTGATCCTGCTGCCTCAGCTTCCCAGAGTGCAGGAATTTCAGGCATTCACCACCATACTTGACTGAAATTTTTGCATTTTCATGTCATTTTTCATAAATTGTTTTTCAAGGAGATTGGCCATTTCACTTAAGTTGTCAAATCAATTGACATAAAGTTTTTGACACTGTCCTTGCTTTGTCCTCTTAATTTAGGCAAGACATACTGTGAAATCTTCATCTTAATAATGTTTTGAGGGTTGGCGATGCTGCTCATTGGCAGTGTGTGCCTGTCACGTGTGAGGTCATGAGTTTTATCCCCAACACTACAACAGAACAGGTTTTTTTTAGAAAATTGTATTAGTACATGGTTTACAATCCATAATGTTTCCATTCTTCATGTGGAGTTGGTACATGTACATGACACAACCCAATTCGATTCCTTTTTTTGTAATATTTTCCTCCCTTTCTTCTCCTCCCTCCATCTCTTGAACCCTGTGCCTTTGAGAAAGATCTTCTCCCTACTTCCTACATCTTTTATTTTGTTCTTTATATTTTGGGCTTCTCATATAAGGGGAAACCATGCGATAGTTAAGCTTCTGTGTCTGATTTATTTCACTTAACATTATGTTCTCAAAGCACATTCACTTGCTACAAATGAGTCCTTTATCGTTCTTTGTGACAGAGTAGTACTTCGTTGTGCATAAATGCCACAAACAAAATATTTTGATTAAAGTAAATTTTATCTTCTCTCTTTTCTCGTGATCAGTCTTGTTAGGTGTTCATTAAGTTTCAAGTGTTAAAATTAATTGTTAAAACATCTTCATTTTATTTTTCCTCATATTTGCTTTCTAGTTCAATGGTTTCTGCTGATGCCTTTATTATTTCATACTTTCCATTTCTACAGAGTTAATTTGCTATTCTTTTCCTAGCTATTTCATTGGAAGTTTCAGCTTTGTCTTGTAATACATGTGTTCCACACTTTAATCTTCATGTATAGTTTACTTAAAATGAATCTCACAAACTTTGTTCTTCTATGATTTATAATTCAATTTAAAATATTTTCTAATTTCTCTATTGATATATGCTTTTTCATAGGTATACAATGGTATTGCTAATTTATAAATTATGTGGTTTTTCCAAATATCTTTCTCGTACTGAATTTTAGTTTAATTCTGTTGTGCTCAGAATTCATGCTTTTAGTAATGTATAGTGGTATATGACTGTATATTCCACTATGCCAGAGGCTGAGACAGGAAGATCAAAAGTTCAAGGCCAGAATGGGCAATTTAGCAGCTTAGTGAGATTCTGTCTCAAAATTTGTTTTTTTTTTTTCTTTAGACAGTGTCTTCCCTCATAGTTCAGGCTGGCCCTGAGCTCACAATACAGCCCAGGCAAGCCTCGAACTCAGCAATTCTCCTGCCTTTGCCTCCTGAGTGTTGGGATTACTGGCATGAGCCACCAGGCCCGGCACTGTGGTATGTGGTACTGATTGCTGATAGGCATGAGCCACCAGAGGTAGCATTGTTGTATGTGGTTACCAGGCATCAAACCAAGGATTTTGCACTTACTAGGCAGGTGCCGGTACCACTGAGCTAAATCTCTGGCCCAGGCAAGCCTTGAACTCACAGCAATCCTTCTGCCTCTGCCTCCTGAGTGCTGGGATTAGAGCCATGAGCCACCACACCCAGCTCTGTTTTAAAATTTTTAAAGTCTTGGATATAGCTTGGTGCAAAAGCCCTGAGTTTGATCCTCACTCTTAGAAAAAAAAGAAATTATACTTTGTGTAGTTTAACTATTAATATTAATGGAGATATATTATATGGCATGGTTTATGGTCTGCCTTGGTGAATTTTCCTTTTTCACTTAAAAGTCATTTATATTTTGTAGCCAGTCATGGTGGCACACACCTGAAATCTCAGCAGTCTGAGAGGCTGAGGCAAGAAGCTCACAAGTTCCAGTCCAGTTTGGGCAACTTAGGGACTAAGCTACAGATTGTGTCAAAAAAATTGAACACTTCTTTAAAAGTTTTGTAGAATTCAGCAGTGAAGCCATCAAGACCAGGGCTTTTCTTTGTTGGTAGGTTTTTTATTACATTTTCAATTTCCCAGATTGATATCAGGTTGTTTAACATTTTTATATCCTGTTCATTCAGCTTTGTAAGTTCATATGTGTCTAGGAATCTATCTATTTCTTCTAGATTTTCCTTCTTCTTGGAGTATAGATTTTCAAAGTACGTGTTTATGATCCTTTGGACTTCCTCTGGGTCTGTGCAGATTTCCCCATTTTCATTCCTTATAGCATGGATTTGAGCCTTTTCCTTCCTTTGTTTGATAAGGTTGGCTAAGGGCCTGTCGATCTAATTTATCCTTTCAAAGAACCAACTCTTTGATTCATTGATTCTTTGTATTGTTCTCTTTGTCTCCATTGCATTAATTTCTGCTCTCATCCTTAAAATTTCCTCTCTGGTATGTGCTTTGGGTTTGTTTTGCTCCTCTTGAGGTGTGGGTGTGTAGGGATATGGGTAAAAATGAGAATTAACTTGTGTCATATACTGGTACAAATTCCCCAATGTTATATGTGATTGTGAGATGTATATAAATTGTACCAATAAAGAATTCAATTAAAAAAATTAAACAGGGCTGGGGATGTAGGTCATTGTGATAGACCAGGGTTCAATCTCCTGTATCAATAATAATAATCACAAATTTTATATATTATCACATTCTATAAATTTCCATTGCATCATTAGCTTATAGTATTGTTAAAATCTTGCATTCCCCTGCCAATTTTTTGTCTAATTGTTCTTTCAATTGCTGAAAGGTAGGCATTAAAATTTCCCATATGATTGTGAAGTTTCTTACCTCTCTATTTTTGTCAACTGTTTGCTATATGTATTTTCAAGCTCTGTTTTTTAGGTTTATATGCATTCAGGAAAATTTGGTCCTCTTGATGAGTTGACACTTATCTATATATAATTATATAAACACCCTGTTTATTTTTAATATTTTTTTCTTTCAAGTCTTCTTTGTCTGATACAAATATACATACATCAGATTCCCAGGGGGGTGGTGCACTGGGGACTGAACCCAGGGCCTTTGCTCTGAACTACATCCCCAGGTTGTTTTTTCTATTTTATTTTGAGACCAGTTAATGAAGTCCTTAAGTTGCCTGGTCTTGGCTCAAAGTTTCAGTCCTCCTTCAGCTTCCCAAAGTACTGTTATTACAGGTGTATGCCACACGCTGGTTCTTTAATATTCTTAATTTGCCACATTCTACATTATATCAGCATGTTACCACTTCTCATATAGTGCAAGACACAATGTAATTCTGTTTATCATGATCTTTGTGACTGGGTTTATATACTTTATAGAGATAATAAATGTTACAATTAACTGTAATTCTTGTAAACAGTCTGTTGACTTCTTGCAAGGTAGGTGCAGTACCACTTGAGCTAAATCCGCAGTTCCAACAGTCTGCTGACTTCTAAAGATTAATAATAAGCAAAACTGTCATTTTTATGTACCTACATTTTTTCTATTTCAATGTTCTATCTTCCTGTTCATCCATTTGCTATCATTTTCTAAATCCTACTCCTTGATACAGCAATTCTACACCTTGGTATTTACCCAAGATAAATTACGATATATGGTCACAAAAATAGCTGTGCAAAATAGGCATAACCACTTCCATAGTTATAGGTAGAAATTTGTCAATAGCTCAAATGTTTAAGCATGGATGAATGGACTGAAAACTTCAAAATGAAACTGACCGTATTTTGCTAGTGTGATCTTATGGTATTTATTTTTATATTTATGAATATATAATAATTTTGTCCTCTGAATAAATACATTTAAAATTTAATATTATTCTTAAGAATATCTACCAATCTGGGCTGGAGGGTTAGCTCAGTGGTTCCAGTGCCTGCCTTGTAAGCACAAGGTCCTGAGTTCGATCCCTGGAAAAACCACATACAATGTTGGGCGTGGAGACTCACGCCCACCAACAATCAATACCGCATACCACAGTGCCAGGCGTGGTGGCTCACGCCTGTAATCCCAGCACTTGGGAGGCAGAGACAGGAGGATTGCTGAGTTCGAGGCTTGCCTGGGCTACATAGTGAGCTCAGGGCCAGCCTGAACTATAAAGTGAGACCCTGTCTCAAAAAAAAAAAAAAAAAAAAAAAAAGAATATCTACCAATCACCAATTTAGGCAATTTGTTTAAGTTAATGATATAAATTATAAGTTTGAATTCCAGCTATCAAAGCAATGTAGTTTTCATTCTTTTTAAACTGAGCTTTTTATTCTAGGCACCCCAGGTTTTCCTGGGCCAAAAGGAATTAGTGGTCCTCCTGGGAATCCTGGCCTTCCAGGAGAACCTGGTCCTGTAGGTGAGCATGAAAATTCAGACATTGCTGTTCTATAAAACTAAAGTTTATTGTATTCAACTTGGGAATGTCAACTCATATTCAGCTATAAATATTTCAAGAGAAAGAAATATGATGATTCATTTAGCATTGTATGTTAGGCATGAAGAGATCAACTTTTAATAAAAAGTACTTAATATAATAAGGCCTTATTTTCTCAGCTCACATTTCAGGGAGAATCAATTCAAGTTGCCTATAATAGAAGGTAGACACTGATTTTTTTTTTTGAATGGCAGGCTGGAGAAATTTTGTGTATTGACTTTTAAACTAAATCACTTATGTTGAACTATATGAACCCCCATAACATCCTGTTCCCGTGCATGCTATACTCTTTCGTATATTCTAAATCCAGACAAAAATAATAAAACTTAAGATTTTGAGTGATTAGCTTGTTTACCTTATTGTTCTTAATTTTCTGTTCTTTATTTTCATAACATTTCATGATTTACAGACTGCCCAAATTTCCAGACCAATCTGAAAATGGGCATTTGAGATGAATACGTACTTCTTAGATGAAGAGGTACAGTGACAGAGAGATGTATGAAAAAATGTTCAACATCACTGATCATTCAAGAGATATAAATTAAAACAACAGTGAGATTCCATCATACTCCCAAAAGAATGGTTGCTGTCAAGAAAGCATCGCACCATAGTGACATATGTACCTATATTTATAGCAGCACAGTTTGTAATAGCTAAATCTTAGAAAGAGCCCAAATGCCCATCAATGGGAGACTGGATAAAGAAAATGTAGATTTTTAAAAAATAAAATAGAGTATGACTCAGATATAAAGAGTGATAAATTACAGACATTTGTAGCTAAGTGGATACACTCTGAGGCCATACTCATAAGTGAAATGAATAGGACACACATTAGTAAAGACCATATTGTTTCTCTATTGTATGATAGGTATTGTGAAATGGGAAAATATGTTCAAAGGAAAAGGGGAACTAGGGTGACGGAAAAAGGGAAAAGGGAAACATTTGATGGTAGAAAATTAAAAAAACAGAAACAACCTGATGTGTATAGGAGGTGGGGGTTGAGGAGTGCAGGGGAATGGGAAAAATAAGAATCAAGATATATCACGTAGAGGTATAAATTCTCATTGATGAATGTGATCATAATGTATTCTTAAAATGTACCAATATATTCAATTCATTTATATTAAAAAAAGAACACAACCAATAACAAATGCTGGTGGGACTGTGGGGGAAAAAGAACTCTCCTCCACTTTTGGTGGTGTAGACTAGTGCAACCACCATGGAAAGTAGTGTGGAGATTCCTAAGAAACCTAGAATTGGAAGCCCCATTTGACCTACCTATTCTTTTTGGATTCTTCCCAAAAGAATTAAAAACATCATACCACAGCAATATATGTGCGCCCATGTTTACAGCAACACAGTTTATAACTAGCCAAATTGTGAAAAGAACTCAAATTCCCATCAATTGATGAATACATAAAAAAGATGTGTTTTTTTAATAAAGTGAAATACTACTCAGTCATAAAGAAGGATAAACTTGAGACATTTCTAGGTAAATGGATGCAACTTGAGACCATACTCTTAAAAAAATAAATCAGAGCCAGGCATGGTGGCTCACGCCTGTAATCCCAGCACTCAGGAGGCAGAGACAGGAGGATTGCTGAGTTCGAAGCTTGCCTGGGCTACATAGTGAGCTGAGGGCCAGCCTGAACTACAAAGCGAGACCCTGTCTCAAAACAAAACAAAACAAAATAAAATAAATCAGACACACATATATAAATATTGCATCATCTCTTTGGTGTAGGAAACTGAAAGCATAAATAAGGACCAAAGTGTATAAAGATATTGGGAGATAGGATGGAAATGTTCAAATGGAAAGGGAAATTAGTGAAGGGGAGAAGAAAGGAATGCAAGGAAAAAATAAAATGGAAATAAAGCTTTGAAAATAAAGAGGAGGAGGAGTTGAAGGGAGAGGAAGGGAATGGGAAAAATGTATCGAGATATATCATGTATATATAAAAATTTCACATGATGAATGTGATCATTTTGTATGTCTCAATTGTACCAAAAAACAATGTGTGAAAATTCTAAAAATAATTCGTGATTTAAAGAGGTGTCTCAGAAATACATTGTATCTTTTGGAAATAACTATTTGAAGGTAAAACTGAGGTATGTGGATGGAAAAGGAGTTGAAAAGATGTATATAACTTGCTGTGATGTGTTCTTTAGGTGGTGGAGGCCATCCTGGGCCACCAGGACCACCAGGTGAAAAAGGAACACCTGGTCGAGATGGTATCCCTGGGCCAGCAGGACAGAAGGGTGAACCAGGTGCTGTATATTTTCATTTTTCCTGACGTTCTAATTTTCTCCTGGTCTGTTATAACTTGGCCTTCTTAATCCTTAATGGAATTATGTCTGCTTTTTTACTTTGTAAACTGCCACATATTCTCTATTTCTTAATTAGCTTCCTTCTATTCATTGAGAGAATATGACCTAATATTTGTTGATCAAGCTGCTGCTGCCTTGTTACAAAAAAAATCTTCAACTCTATCTTGTCCAATTTCTCCCATTAAGAATTACCCAGTTTTTTCAAACCTCTGTTTTCACTAAGCAATAAACATCTCATTTATATATTTTCATAAGGTATATTTGGGAGACTACAGGTGATTAAGCCCAAAGCCTTCACACTGAGCTATTCCCAGGCTTTTTTTTTTAGACTAAATTCCTGAAATATCCAGGTTGGGTTCCAATTTGGAATCCTCCTGCCTCAGCCTCCCAGAGTGCTGGAATTTCAGGTTTGCACCACCATGCCCAGCTATGACATAAACATTTAAAAATATATTTGACACTCATCGCAAATAGGATATATGTTTATATAATTCATTGAAATTAAAATTGCTGTTAGAAATTAATCTTTGTGCTTGGTTAGCATGTGCAAGGCCCTGGGTTCAATCCCCAGTTTAAAAATTCAGTCATCTGAGTGTCATATAATACACATAGTGGCACTTAATAAATCAATGATAATCTGCAAATAGTTTTACTTATTTCTCATCATTATTATTTTAATATTTTTTTTCTGTTTTGTATCCCGACAGGTCAGCCAGGCTTTGGAATTCCAGGACCCCCTGGACTCCCAGGACTTTCTGGTAGATTTTAATAAAATATATTAAAATGATCCATAATGTATTCTCCAGTACTCTTACTTTGCCATCTGCATCATTTACTATTATAAATCTGCTCAAGCCCACAAACGTAAAGGTAGAATTGCACCTTTGCATATTTATGTGGCAATATAATCTAAGGAGTTGAGTTATATAAAAATAATTCCTTAAGAAAGTTCACATCTAGATATCTCTTCACTGAGGAAATGATAGAGAAAGAAAGAAAAGTTGATAGAGATAGATTTCACTAAGTATTTTACAACTCAGCCAGGAAAAAAAAATGCTATTTTCTCCCTGTAAAAGCAATATGAAGATAATAAGTAGGAAACTCTATAAAAATATGTACCAATAGTGACAATGTTTCTTGAAAAGTCAATTTTACTATGTTTTACATGTGTGGATGAATATGTGTACACACCTACTCTTTCTCGTGCTTAATCTCATTAACTCTTTCCAGATGTAGTGTGATGAGAAGTACACTAGTACTGAAAGTAGTGGGTTATGTGGGTTTTGGATTTGTTTGGAGCTAGAAATTACCCTACTGACTTCCACTAGTTGTTCTCAGGACTTTAGCCTTATAAGCAAGCCTGTAGCTCAATATCATTTAATGTGCTCTTTGTCACTTTACTATTACAGGTCAAAAGGGTGATGGAGGGTTGCCTGGCATTCCAGGAAACCCAGGCCTTCCAGGTCCAAAGGGTGAGCCAGGCTTTCAGGGTTTCCCTGGTGTACAGGGTCCCCCAGGCCCTCCTGGTTCTCCAGGTCCAGCTCTGGAAGGTCCTAAAGGCAGCCCTGGGCCCCAAGGCCCTCCCGGGAGACCAGGTATGTTTTTGAGTGGTAGGGGAATGGTCTGCTTATTATTCAGTTTATTCATTTTGCTGGCAGTTTATTCAGTCATCAGGGCTTCAGAACTTGTAATATAGGAACTTCTTACAAACAGATACCTTGGTTTATACACCTAACTCTATCCATTTCTATAGCATCCACTATATTCTTTTCTGTGATGAATTTAACATTTACTTAAAGCTGAAATAAAACGACTTGGAGAGAAAAGGAAATAGTGGCTTTCTTAGTCTTTTTATTAAAGGCAAAGCTATACTGATAAGCTGGCAGCAAAATACCATCTCCATTTTTAAATGTGAGCTTCTCAGCATGTCATCACCGAAATCATCTTAGCGATCACCCACTAGATAAGATGCTCGCGATCCACACCACAGGTGTTGCTATGGTTCTGTCACGTGATCAGCAAATGCCACCAAGCACAATAAGCATTTGTCTTCTCTAGGAACTAGGCAATCAAATTTAACTTCAGCATCACAGCATGATAAAATCGACTAGCCAGCTTTCCTTCCCCACTTCATATCGTTACCTCGTTGGTCTTATATTCACTTCTCTAGTAGCTTTCTTTTGCATCCATTTCACCTTTTCTTTTCTACACTGTCATTGCACTTTACTAATTTGAAAATGCTTGTTCTCATTAGCGTTGCTGAGACCAATAACTGGTTGTATGTTATTAACAGATTTTTGAAACCTGGTATTAGTTTTTTTTTTCTATTTCTGGTAATGGAAAATTTGGCCTTTATTCAATATAACAAACAAAAGAAATCTAAGACTGAAAAAACAAGAAAATTGTCCTTTTATCTTTAGAAAATCCCTGACATTTTGAAAATGCATTTCTAAATGAAATTTTTCATTTAAGTTCCAGTAAAAACTTAAGTGTTTGGAGTTAATTTTAATGGGTATGTGATAAAATTTGAATTAAATGGGATCACATTTTATGTTCAGAGGATCGTTTTTGAAAACAAAATTTTAATCTGATCTTATTTGACTATCCTTAAAGGTATTAAGATTTTAACTTAGTTTAATATTGAAGAAAACTAGTGAAAACCTCAGCCATGTTAATTCTTTGTATGTAGCACAAAGAATTGAGCCAAATATCTTGCTTTATTTTGCATGCAATCATTCAAATAAACCAAACTATTATCCTTTTTATATTCTAATTAGCAATGGGGTTGTTCATGGAGTAATGGATCTCGTTGTTGAGCATTAGTTTAAAATATGGCAACATAAAATCACTAAGTGAGACATTGTGTTGCACGGCTGTGATCCCAGCACTTGAGAGGCTCACACAGGAGGATGATGTGTCCGAGGCCAGCCTGAACTACCGAGCAAGACCTTGTCTCAGAAAGCCAGTAATAATAACAATAAAGTCATTAGTCATAAAAGTGTCTTAATTTTACTATTTTTAAAGAAATAATAACAAAAGTACTCAGAGCACTTATCTGGTATTTGACTTCTCAGTTTTTATACACCACATAAAACTCAAAATGAAATTTTAAATTCCATTGTTCTTAAATTGATCATTTAGTTTGGGCTCATGGTAATGAATTCTATAAAATAAATTTTGGCCTTTCAAAATATGGCACATGTCCTATTTTCATTTTAGTAATTAACTTTAAATGATGATAATTTGGTTTATATACAATGCATGAATATAAATGTACTGAATATTCTGTAACTGAATTCAATTTTAACTTGGAAGTATTTAGTATAATGCTTTAGTTTTTTGATGTTTCTAACAGTTTTGATATTTTTCCTTTTCGTTAATGATGACATTGGGCCTTGGTGAACTTTGACCCCATCCAGGTCCTCCAGGTTAGCTCTTTAACTCCAAAGCAGTAACTGCATGAACTTTTGAAGTTTTCTTATATACATATATGTATGCATGTATGTATACATATATGTGTATGTGCACATTCAAATTTAATGTTCTCACGTGTTTAAATGTATTTTAAGAGTCTATGTGCCAATTCAATTCTTCTGTGGTAAGCTGCCAAAAGCTTGGAAAACCCAGTATTTCTATTAGAAACATCCCACATTATCTAATTAGGAAAACTAATTAACACTTCAAAATTTAGAATGTGGGTGGTGTATGCTTGAAACCTCAGCACTCAGGCGGCTGAGGCAGGAAGACTGCTGTGAGTCAAGGCCAGCTTGGGTTACACAATGAACCCAAGGCTATTCTGAACTATACAGTGAAATCTTGTTTCAAAAAAAAATCATATATTTGTGTCACGTTAATTAAAAATGCACAGCATTTAAAACAGCCTGTATAATGTTTTAGTTTTTCTTTGGATTAGAATACATATCTTAATTTTGCCTTTTATTTGTTAATGCAAATTGCACTATCAGCCAGGCATATGTCCCTACCTGTATTATAGCTTCCGTGAAGACTAAAACAAGAGTGTCACTTGAGCCCCTTATGGTATTTCCAGGCCAGCCAGGCAACATAGTGAGAGAGACTCTCTCTCAAAAAAATAAATAAATAAATAAAAAGAATGAAAAAGAAAAAAGAAATTGAACCATCTTTCAAAAAGGCATTTTTAAAACAATAGCATGTATTAACAGATTCTGCAACTGTGTAATCTTGACTTGTCACATAATACTGCTGTGAAGAAAGACTAATAGGTATATTTTTAAAAAATCAATACAACCAAGGTAGATTAGAGGCTGTTAATCCTATTTTCATCACAAACACATATACAGTACATACCAAACAACAATTGCCAAGACAGACTCAGTGTAAAATTGTTGATTTCTAGTTAAAAAAATGTTAAACTAATCAGAAGTAAAACGAGCTACAGATATTTGAATGAATTATTATTGTTTTAGATAAATTGTCCTTGTCAGATTTCTAGAGGGGAAGTAAAAAGAGGAAAATTCTACTCTGTAAGTCTGACTATTGAAAGTAGAACATGATTTTACCTTTTGTAAACTAAAAATTCATACATTTTCAAAATGACTTTTAGGAATCCATGTATTTCTTTCTTTCTTTTTGGTGGTACCAGGGATCAAACTCATGCCCTGGTGTTTGCCAGGTGGGCGCAGTACACTTGAGCTAAATCCCTGGCTAAACCCATGTGTTTCTATCTGTGGCTATATTCCTAGTTACTTTATTTTTCTTTTCTTCTTTATCTGTACCGAGAATTGAACCCAGGGCCTTTGCACTGCATCATAGATCCCTATATATATGGGGGATAGGCTCTCTCTAGGTTGCTCAGACTAGACTTGAACTTGTGATCTTCCTGCTTCTCAGAATACTGGGATTACAATGGTATCCCATCTCACCTAGCTTATGATTCCCTCGTTTCTTAGTTTCCCACAGCTCTATTATCTCATTGAACCACAGAATGTCAGACGAAGAGGAGCCTTAGGCTTTATATATCTCAAAAAGAAGTTGTTGGCTAGATAAAGATGGAAAGACAGACTTTGTTCAAGACTATTGCAATAGAGGAAGGTTATTACAATAGAGGAGAGTGACTGAGCTCACCTCAAATATAACAAAGACCAGTAGATATTTTTCATGAAGGAGCAGCATGAAGTGGTCACAGGTATAAACTTACAGAGGGGTCTGGAGGGTAGAGGGATTCTTGCTAAGCTCACTTCACATGATTTTTGCTAAAGGCAGGCCAAAGATGTAGACACTAAGGGTGGTAGATGAGGGACTTGATCAGATTTTAAGAAATGGAAAGGAACTGTCCTTAAACTGATTTAGCAGTATAATTATAACGGGGTTTGCCAGGCCAGAATAGGGCCCCAAAATGAGAAAAGAAGACTCCAATGCAGCTTTACGTTTTGGTCAAGGAAAAAGTCTTTGATACCTATGAGAAGCTGAGGCCCAAAAAGGTCAGTAAGCTTGTTGAAGTACTACTGTTAGTTACTGGCACAGGTGATACTGACTTGTGTCTGTACTACTAGCAGCACCAGATCTTTCCACAAAGGCTATTGCATGGCTTGATGCATATGTTCTGGTCCTTATTCAAGTTATAAATATGATGAGTTAATGTAGCAAAACTATTTCTATTATTTTAGGAGACTTGGCTGTAGCAGACCAGGCCTTGTATTCACTTTTTTTTTATTTCTGTTACCTTAAAAGCCCCATACACCCCTAACAACTGCTTCTTGTGTTCTTCCTAAATGGAAGTCGTCAAGGAGATTATGATAGTGCGTGTAATTTAACAATCACCAAGATAAAGAGATGTCTAGGGGTGTACTTTGAAGCAATTTTGAGTCCTAGTTTGTCTGACTTATATAGAATCCTGCTATCTTCATCACTGCCAAAATACACTGTCCACTAGGAAATTTTGTTCTTTATTTCTGAAGCACTAGAATATTTTGAGGAAGATAAACAAAGTAACCACATTTACTTTAAAACTAATTTAACAACTCTTATTAACCACATGTGCTCTAAATTGCAATTACTGGAGGGCCAGGGATGTATTTCAGTGAGGCCGCACCTGCTGGGCAAGTGAAAGGTCCTGAGTTTAATCCTTGGTATGAAAGAAAGAAAGAATGAATGAGAGAGAGAAAGAGAAAGAAGGTGGGAAGATAAATTGTCCTTGTCAGATTTCTAGAAGGGAAGTAAAAGGCAGAAAATTCCACTCTGTAGGTCTGACTGTTGAAAATAGAACATTATTTTACTTTTTGTAAACTAAAAATTCACAAATTTTCAAGATGACTTTTAGGAACCCATGTATTTCTTTCTTTCTTTTTTGATAGTACCAGGGATTAAACTCAGGGAGGGAAAGAAACTAAATTGCAATTACTGGAACCTGGTCTGTGTGGTGGTGTCTTCTTTGCAACATTTGAAAAGTACAACCTTAAGTAGAAACTAGACTGATACTAGTGGACCCATCAACTTATCCTTATTAATTACCTCTGTGTACAAGACTTTATGTCTTGGGGTTTATTTTTAGTTAACTCTTCTTTGGTGTTTTAAGAAAAGCAATGAATTGAAAGCCTATGCACAAAATTGAATTGGCATGTAACTCATTAAAATGTAACCTTTTCAAAATTAAAATCTTAGAAGTTTTGCTATGATATGATCAAAGTTTTCATTTTTACTGACTTGAATGAAAATGTCATGTTTTCATGAGTTATTTTTCTAAAAGTTCTCATTATTGGTCTTTCTATATAGAATACATCTAAAATGTCTTTACTCAAACTCTAAATTATTTTGGTCGTAATTCTAATTTATTAATTATGTGGTTAGTTAACACTCTAAGTATCGTCTTTAATGAGATTGCTGTGCAAGCCAAACTTTAGCTTTCTAAATTTCAAATTATCAATCATTTAAAAAGTATTATTATTGGACAATAACAATAATGGTGTCCATTTATATGGCATGCTATCATTTCTATCATATAGTGTGCTTCTGTAAGAGGCTCCTTGGAGCCAGAATCAGCATTTTACTCATTTTTATATTTCACATAGCACCTTGAGGATGACAGATATTAAATCTATACTTTAAATCTTGGCTTTTGTTGTTAATCCTAGAGGGAAGTTAGGGCAGATAACACTAATTCCTATTACACTTGGCGCAATTGAGTTGCCCCAAGTCATACAGTTACTGATTAGCAGAGTCAAGAATATGATCCTAGGTCTTCAAACTTCTAGGACTCTGTGCTCTAGCACCATTTGCTCTCTCTGCTAATGTTAATGGTTTATAAATCATAGCAAGACTTGTAAGAAAGGCAACTGTGTTGAAAGCCAATTAACACTAAGAGATGTTCTATTTGTAGCTTTTTATCATTCTATTTAATGATCCTTCTTTTAATAGTGAATCGCCTGAGTAAATATGCACATTCATCTACAGTAAAGTTAATTGTAATATTTTCTGTGCTTTGGGATGGGCGGTTATATGCCAAAATATGTGAAGCACCCCTTCATTGATAGTCTTCCTATCTTTGGAAAATTTAAATCTTTATATTCCAGTTCGCCTGTGTATAAAGATGCAGTGGCTTTTTTCTTTAAATAGCTTACTGCAAGAAATAATGCACAGAGGAAAACCTCATGGTGAATTATGAAAAAAGTCAAAATGCAGCTTCACTGACTGGTTTTCAAGTAAGACAAACAAAAAGACAATTGGTGATGATAAACTCGTGTTTTGATTTTTCTCTTCAGTCACCAGCAATTTTTTGATTTTTGCCAGTGAAGCCTTTAAAGTTAACTAACATCCCCTTTGTTAAGATTGAACATATAGAGATTTTTACCAAAGTGTTTTTACTGAAGAATGGCAGAAGCCAAGATAAACATTCATCCAAAATTACTCCTTTATGAAAAGAACTGAAGGCTCTCAGGGAAATCATATTACCATGCCAACATCAATGTTTGGAGAAGCTAATATTTGGAAAGCCACAGGAGGGGTGTCTTCAGTAGTTTCCCATTTCTTTTTTTAATTAATAAAGACCAGCAGCTCATTCTCTATAATAAGCTCTTAAAGTTTGGCTCTTCACCTCTAGTATGTTCTATGTGCATACTGATAATGCTCTAAGTCTAAGAAATTCTGGCAAACAGTTATTGTTTAAGTTATGATATAATGTGAACCACTTCTAACTCATCATCTTATTTTGTACTGTGTGATGTCTGATACTGCTAACATGGACCTTTGGTCTTTGGTGAACTCTGCTCTTCCAAGGTTTTCAAGGTTAGACTCTTCACTGGTCAGTTATTTTTTTTAATGCTTTATATGTGTAATAAGAGATATATATATATATATATACATTATTTTACTATAAATAAAAGCAAAATTTAGAAGTTATTGAAAAATGCTGCTGGGTGGTGGTGGAATATGCCTATAAACCCAGCGTTTGGGAGGCTGAGGCAGAAGGATCGCTATGAGTTTGAGGCCATCCTGAGCTATACAGTGAGTTCAAGGCCACCACAAACCACATAGCAAGATCCTGTTTCAAAAAAATAACAGTACTTACAGCTTAGGTTTTACCATTTTAGTGAAGGTAATATGACTTATTTATAATCAAGTTTGAAATGATATCAAGTCTTTGTGGTTTTGTTTGTTTTATAATAGATAATCCTACATAAAAGTATGTTGAATTTTAAATGAAAATGTGGTTATTTTTGCCTTCTAGATGGCACCAAGACATTTAGTTTGACAGGGCATATGGCCAGTTTATAATCTCTGCACATTAGTTTTATTTTCTTTGAAAAATTTTGTTTGCTTCAGTGATCTGTGTATTTGTGACTGTTTTCAGTAATGAAAGGGGGAAACTAGTAAATGCTGTTAATCTGGGAAAAGTTATCAAAGTTTCCTTTTTTTTCTATTTTAAATCTTCTCGTCATTTTCATTAGGTTGGTTCATAGTTTTTCTCTTAATAAGCTGATTGCTACCTGATTTGTAGTCTAAATTATACGAACTAACACATATGTTTAAAAAACTCTAATTCTTGTGAACTAAGCAGTTGTGGTTTTGCTTTTGTTTTGTTTCTTAAGTACAGAATACCCCAAATCTTTCTTTATGATTGATAAGGGAATTTCTGTGCTGTCTGGTTACCAGGTTAAGGTGACTATATGAATTAAGTTGTGAAGCACTACAGTTGCTGTTGTGTTATAGACCTGCTTTCTTATGTCATATGCCTGATACAGTCATGTTATTCTATGAAAACACCAGAAAAATGAAAAATCTGTTCATATTTTAAGATATGTTCTTATCTTTCATTTACAAATAAAGATGTGCTGATAATTATAACAATACCACCCTTTTTATTACTACTGTGTGCCAGGCACTGTGCTAAGTAATTTATACGTACAATTTCATTTAATCTTAAAACATTCTGGGGCCGGAGGGTTAGCTCAGTGGTTTCGGAGCCTGCCTCACAAGCGCAAGGTCCTGAATTCAATCCCTGGTGACCACATACAGTGCTGGGCATGGAGACTCACGCCCACCAGCAATCAACACCACATACCACAGAGCCAGGTGTGGTGGCTCACGCCTGTAATCCCAGCACTTGGGAGGCAGAGGTGGAGGATTGTTGAGTTCGAGGCTTGCCTGGGCTACATAGTGAGCTCAGGGCCAGTTTGAACTACAAAGCTAGACCCTGTCTCAAAAAGAAAAAAAAAACATTCTGGTAAAGCAGATGCTACACCCTCTCTCTCTCTTTTTGACAGTGCTTGAATTGAGCTTTCACAATGTACTATACTCTTAGCCCCTGTTTAAAATTTTTGATACATGGTCTAAATTCTCTAGGCAAAACTTGAATTTACAACCTTCATACCTCAGCCTTGCACACTTCTGGAATTACAGGAACACAGCACTGGGCTTGGATAGCAGATATTATTTTTATTTCCACTTTATAGAAGAAGAAATTGAAGACAAAGCGATTGATTATTAGATGCCTACAGAATTTTTCACCCTTCAAAGTGAGAATATACCTTCTTCTCAGCTGCTCATGGATCATTCTCCAAAATAGATCACATTCTAGTCCATAGAACAAGCTTAAATAGATGCAAAGGAATCAAAGTTATCCCCTGCATATTATCAGACCATAGGGCCTTGAAAC
>PVIC010031841.1:0-21063 GCA_004025085.1 Thryonomys swinderianus | reverse complement strand
GCCCAGCGAGTATTTTTTTTTTTTTTGAGACAGGGTCTTGCTTTGTAGTTAAGCTGGCCCTGAGTTCACTATGTAGCCCAGGCAAACCTCAAACTCACAGCAATCCTCCTGCCTCTGCCTCCCGAGTGCTGGGATTCCAAGCCTGAGCAACCAGGCCCGGCTCTATAAGTATTTCTGTGTTGAGGCTTCCTCTTTATCATTTGCAAAAGTGTTTTCTATTTCTTTTTTTGATTTTCTTTTTGTTTTTCAGACACAGTCTCAATTTGTAGTTCAGGCTGGCCCTGAGCTCATTATATAGCCCAGGCAAGCCTTGAACTCAGGAATCCTATTATAGGTGGAAAAGCCAGCTAGACATATGTAGGCAGATAGATAGGGCCAGCTCTTGAAAGACTTGCAAAAACAAAAGGAGACCAGATAGCAGTGACCTACAGCCCTCGGTCTCCTAGGATGAAAGGTCAAGATCCAGATCCAGATTCTCCTCGGAATGCAGTAATTGTAAGTTCCCCAGATAATGGGCTAGGACTTTGAACCACCTGGAGGAGTCTCCTGACAAGAAAGACCCATAGGGCTTGATTTCTCATTGGCCCCTATTCAATCAAAGTTGCTGAAATAACTGTACATGTCATATACCCATTGGTTAACTATGGTTAGCCCATTTCTTTCAAATCTTATTGGAAGCCCCCACTGTTCTCATTGGTCAATTGTAACCTGCCTACCTTTTTTGAATCTTATTGGTAGCCCCCTATTTCAGACCCGCCTCACCTCATGGCTTTGCTCCATAAAAACCCTCTAAAAAGTGAGGTAGGTGGGTCACCCACTTTCCGGGTTCCCCCTTCTGTCTCTCTTAAGGCAGAAGCTTTCTCTCTCAATAAAATTTTCCTACTCAAACCTCCATCATTCCTAAAATTCATTCTTTGATTTTTAGAGAACACGAACTTGCATTTCAGGTGGGGAGCTAGGCCTTGCTCTCCTTCATCACTCTTGCCTCTGCCTCCCAAGGGCTGGGATGACAGGCGTGAGCCACTACACCCGGCACTGTAGTATGTGGTACGGATTGCTGGTGGGTGTGAGTCACCACACCCCGTATTGTTGTATGTGGTTACCAGAAATCGAACCAGGGACCTTGAGCTTGCTAGGCAGGTGCCAGAACCATTGAGCTAAATCCCCAGCCCTGTTCTCTATTTCTTATTCTAGTATTTTTAGATTTTTGTTTGTTTGGGAGCCTGGGCATTGAACCCAGGGCCTCATGCAAACTAAACTAATGCTCTGTCTTTGAGCTACACCTCCAGTTTTTTGGTTTTTGGTTTTTGGGTTTTTTTTGAGACAGGGTCTCGCTTTGTAGTTCAGGCTGGCCCTGATCTCACTTTGTAGCCCAGGCTGGCCTTGAACTCTTGGTAATCATCCTGCCTCTGCCTCCCGAGTGCTGGGATTACAGGCGTGAGCCACCACACCAGGCTAACACATCCAGTTTTAATAGACTTTTTCTTTAGCTCAAACATCCTTTTATTTTTCCAGTACTGAAGATTGAACCCAGCCTTGAACATGCTAGGTAAACACTCTATTAATTAAATTATATTGTCATTCCTCTCAAGTATTTTTGAGTTTCTTAAAGTGTTGTGTAATGCTTAATCTTTGTAGCATCTTATTATTGAAGTCTGTTGATTGTCTTTTACATTTCAAGATAAAATTTTTTTTTGAGGCAGGGTCTCGCTTTGTAGTTCAGGCTGACCCTGAGCCCACTGTGTAACCCAGGCAAGCCTCAAACTCAGCAATCCTCCTGCCTCTGCCTCCTGAGTTCTGGGATTACAGATGTGAGCCGCCATGCCCAGCATTGTTATGTCGTACTGATTGCTGGTGGATATGTTACCATGTTATGGCAAAAGGGAGTTGAAAGTACTTGAGAGACTCAGAATTTGGTTAAGGAAAGGAAGTTTGTTCACTAGCGAAGGTCAGCCATGAGGGAAACGAGTCCTGCTCAGCTTGACTTGACCCCCTTTGCAGTTTTTCCAACAGTTTTAAAGAAACAGGGAGGGTATCATCTTGATTTACAATCCCAGGTTTTACAGATCTACACGTCAGCTAGCAGGACCTTACCAGGGTCCACCCAGTTTCCATGGTTACAGGTAGTTACTTTTCAGGAAAGTGGCGAGCCTAGCAGATTAGTGAGCAGGGGAGGAAGCTGGACAGAAGGTCAGGAGGTTACAGTTTACTACACACAGGTGTGCTGGGAGTCAACAGAGAGGGATCTTCTAAGAGAGAGTTAACATCATAAAGCAATTTTTAAAAACAGGCTCTACAGGATAAACAAATGGCTAACTAAATCAGAGGCTACTATCATTCACAATTTTATCTCTGTGACATATTGTGAGGGGGGGGGCTGGCACCAGCTCGGGTCCCAGCTATTGCAATTAGGTTTCCTGTGACAACCACACCTAGTATTGTTGTATGTGGTTACCAGGATCAAACCAGGACCTTGCATTTGCTAGGCAGGTGCCGGAACCACTGAGCTAAATGTTGGGCCCATCAAGATGAAATTTTCATGGTTGTGCTATGCTGAATAGTTTGGGTTGTGTCCTGAACATTTTGACTATGATATCACAAGACTCTGAATCTCACTTAAATCCTGCGGCAATGGCTGATATTTTTGTTTTAGCTGGAAATCAGTCTGATTGGATTCACATTTCAGGTCCCCAACCACCATCAGTGAGCAACAGTTCAGGTTTATCAGTTCAGGTTTAATGTTCGCTGCAGTGCCATCCAGAGCTTCCTCTGGTGTGTACCACTCATTGGTAGCTTGGAACCAAATGGCAATCCATCCTAGTTCATTCTTAGAGACTTTATGTATTAATCAGGAGTTGTTCAATGGATGTACAGCTAGAGGATGAACCCTGGAGTTCATAAGCACTTTTGTAGATCTGCCTTACCAAGTTTGCCCTTTAAAGAAAAGTAGCTCCCACATTCCTAGGACCCTCCAGCAATTACAGAGTAGGGTTCTCCTCCCTCCGAGTTTTGGCTTCTATGAGGTGTTGGTTGGTCACTGTCATTGCTAACATGAAATAGCTTAGGGGCCTGGGTATAGATAAAATAAAATATTAGGGGATTTCCATAATCTGAGCAGTAGAGGGTTTGAGGGGATTATGTTCTGTTTTTGTTTCAGGGGGAGTGCTTGGAACCAAACCTATGGCCTGATGCACTTTAAGCAAATTCTGCTACTAAATTACATCCCCAGCCTCAGGGGTTCTCTTTCCTGTTTGTCAAACCAGAGGTAGAGGGCTTCTCCTGGATCTCTTTCTTTTCTCCCCCCCCCTCTCTCTGTCCCCACAGAGCTTGCTTCTGAACTTCAATCTGCATTAAGTTCAGGTTGGAAAATAATGGAGGAAAAAAAGATCAATTCACCATCATTTCAATGGCACTGCAAATTCTGTTCTTCTTTCTCAGTCCTTTTGTTACTGTATATTTTTCAGAGCCCTTAAGTAACAGGTCTGTGCATTTTGTCCAGGTTTTATAGCAAACGAGATCTGTGAAGTTTGTTCCCCAGGCATGGTACAGCCATGAGTATCTCTGCTCAGATAATTTTTGTTTGTTTGTTTTGAGACAGCATCTTGCTTTGTAGTTCAGGCTGGCCCTAAGCTCACTATGTAGACCAGGCAAGCCTCGAACTCAGCAATCCTCCTGCCTCTGCCTCCCTAGGGCTGGGATTACTGGCTTGAGCCACCACACCTGGCACTGTGGTATGAGGTACTGATTGCCAGTGAGCATGGCCACCATGCCCAGTATTGTTGTATGTGGTTACTGAGGATTGAACCAGGGACCTTGCGCTTGTGAGGCAGGCACTGGAACCACTGAGCCAAATCTCCAGCCCCAGATGTTTTATTTTGTACACTTAAGGCTGGCTTTCTGGGGGTTACCTTATGTATATACAGCATGTCCAGAGATTTACCAGAGTTTTTGTTTAAACATGTCAAGCTATGTTTGATTTGGGAACATATTCAAACTTCAGGCCTTTTACGAGCCTAACCTGGCTTTGACTTTTCACTGGGCTTGCTTCATCCCTTATGTGCATACACAACCTCAGTAGGTCAAGGACGCATGGACTGTTTGGGTCTGCTTCATTCTAGCCCTCCCAAAGTACAGGGGGAGTTTATCAAGGTCTCTATGGATAACTTGTCTTCCAGTGTCACAGCAATGGGAGTTGAAAGTGAAGCAACAGAAAATAAATCAAACCAGTCTAGGAGAATGGAAGACACACTCAGGAGTTTTGGAGGCAAAGTATTTTCTGCAGGGGGAGACTAAACTGGAATCCTTCCAAAGTGGTTAGCCTCCTCAGAACAAAAAACTGAGATTTTATATGTGATTTTGAGATGTATATAAATTGTACCAATAAAGAATTCAATTTAAGAAAACTGAGATTTTCCTAGGGATTTAGCACAAGTGGTACTGCACCTACCTTGGAAGCACCTGGGCCTGAGTTCAATCCCTGGTACAGCAAAAAACAAACAAAAACCTGATGGACATTCTTTAAAGACATTCTCATAAGTGAAATAAATAGGTCATAGATGTGTAAATATTGTATCTTTTCTCTGGTATGAGAAACTGAAGATGGAAATGAGTTCTAGAATGCATGATAGATATTGTGAAATAGTGAATATTCAAAAGGAGATAGAGTGTAGGGATAAGTAATGAGGGGAAAGAATGTGATGGTTAAAAAGGAAACAAAGCTTATGTATATAGGGGCAGGGGGCTGTAGGGTGGATGGAGGAAGGGGAAAAATGAGAATTAAGTCATGTCATATACTGGTGAAAAATTCTCAATGTTGAGCGTGACCGAGATGTGTATATATAATGTACCAATAAAGGTTCAAATTTAAAAAAAAAACCCTGGGGTCTTAAATAAACTAGGAAAGGAGGTGTAGTCATAGATATGAGGCACTTAGGTTACATAGGCACAAGGAGCGTAGAATAGCATAATTGAGTAAGGGGCTGTATAAGAGGTGGAGAATACAGGATCAGGGTCTTATTGCATTAATTTTTTTTTTCTTTTGAGACAGGGTCTTGCTTTGTAGTTCGGGCTAGCCCTGAGCTCACCATGCAGCCCAGGCAAGCCTAGAACTCAGCAATCCTCCTGTCTCTGCCTCCCGAGTGCTGGGATTACAGGCATGAGCCACCATGCCAGGCACTGTGGTATGTGGTATTGATTGCTGGTGGGCGTGAGTCACCACGTCCAACATTGTTATATGTGGTTACTGGGGATGGAACTCAGGACCTTGTGCTTGCAAGGTAGGTGCCCAAACCACTGAGCTAAATCTCCGGCCCTGCATTAATTTTCTATTCCAAGCAATACAGTTTAAATTGGTCAGAAGGTTACATCAATCTCAGCTTATTTACATAGCCTTGTTTTCAAGCAGCTTTTCTGGAGACAGACATTCCTGGGTTATCTACAGAAGCTAACAATAGGCTGGGGATTTAGCTCAGTGGTTCCAGCATCTGCCTGGCAAACACAAGGTCCTGAGTTTCATCTCCAGCACCACATACCAGTGCCGGGCATGGTGGCTCACGCCTGTCATCCCAGCACTTAGGAGGCAGAGGCAGGAGGATTGCTGTGAGTTCCAGGCTAACCTGGGCTATATAGTGAGCTCAGGACCAGCCTGAACTATAAAGTGGGACCCTGTCTCAGAAAAGAAGATGGAGAAGGAAGGAGAAGGAGAAGGAAGAGGAGAAGGAGAAGAAAGAGAAGGAGGAGGAGGAGGAGAAGAAGAAGCTTAGCTATAAAAAAAGAGGAGGAGTTGGGCTGGGGATTTAGCTCATGTGTTACTGCGCCAACCTTAGACACACAAGGGCCGGGGTTCCATCCCCGGTACTGCAAAAAAAAAAAAAAAAAAAGTAGTGTGTGTGGCAGGTTACTCTTCTGCCTGCCAGTTAACAAAAGAAGCTATTTTCAAGTTCAAAAGAAACTAGAGAGATTTAGAATTTGGGTAAAATAACAAAAGTTTTTATTTACTAGCTAGTAAAGGCCAGCCTCTCAAGGAAACAAAATTCTTTTAGACTGACCCGGTCCCTTGGTTTCCTAGGTAGCTTTATCCATAACGGCCAGTTGGGGTAATTGATTTAAGAGGACTGTTCCATTTGCACATCTGCAGGTGGGCTGGGCAAATTTATCCGAGTTTAAGTGGTTACCGTGGTGATAGATTACTCTTAAAAGGTCAAGGAAGCAACAATTTCGTGGGAAGATTTATAGGAGAGAGGAGGGGGTAGGGAAGCTGCAGTTTGGTAACAGGCAGGTGTGGCGGAGAGCAAACTAGACAAAAGCTAGGAGGGGAAGTTGACTTAATATGAGCCAAATAAAAGTGAAAGGGAGGAACTGAACTTTGCAAAATAAAAGCAGTTACACAAAATAAAAAACAAATGGGAGGAGCAATTGATTTTGATAACGACATCTGGCTCTGGTGAATTAAGGTGGCCACCACAGAATCCTCAGTTTGAAGATTTTACAATTCTCACCACATTTTCCCGCAGCACCAGGTCAACATGTAAATTCCAAGCTGAGGACTGAATTACTTGCCCCAAAGAGCCTGAAAGATCAGGGTGAAGGTGCTGCGGTCCTCGCCATTCGCTTGCTGCTGAGATCTTCACTGACGGCTCTAAGTTACGCAGGCCAGCTCTAGAGGCAGTAGCGACTGCACTGAACCTTGTTCCCGTGGCCCGTGCTGCCCTGGCCTGGTTCACCGGCAGCACCAGCAGAGCTGGGGAAAGGATAGGAGCCATGTTAGAAAAAAAGAAAAAACTGTATTACAGACTGCACCATTCTGAGCCACAGTGGAGTCATTCTGAAGCAATAAATACTTCTCAGTTTGTAGTAGGAATATGCTTGAATCCAAGTGTATGGAGATGCTTGCTTTTGACAGTTTTTGCCCCAGCTTTTAGAGTCCTTTTTTGTGTGGAGAAGACTTGCCATCCTCTTTCCCCCACTGTGCCAGAGGCAGAGTTATTTTAAGTTTTCTACCAGCAAAAATAACAAAAGAGTGCAGCTCACCTGCCATCGGCCCCAAACTTCAATTTAAAATCAAGACAGTCTCCAGGGGTGTAGCTGTTATAGGTAGAAAAGCTAGCTAGACATGTGGTAGACAGATAGGACTGGCCCTTGAAAATACTTGCAAGAAAGACGACCCTTCCAAAGGTCAACACTATCAGTGAAAAACTACACTTCCAGATAGCAGTGACCAACAGGCCTCATTCTCCTCCTAGGATGGAGGGTCAAGATCCAGATCCACCCCCTTCCCCGGGAATGCAGGGATTGCAAATTCCCTGGGGTGGAGGGCCAGGACTTTGGCCCACCATATAGGGTTTGTCTCCTGACAAGAAAAACCCTATACGACTTGATTCTTCATTGGACCCCATTTAATCAGTATTGCTTAAGCAACTGTACTTGTTATAATCCCATTGGTTAACTATAGTTTGCCCATTTCTTTTGAATCTTTTTTTCCTTTTTTTATTGGTACATTTTATTTCTTTTGAATCTTGTTGAAAGCCCCCTTTGAGCCTGCCTCATTTCATGGTTTTGTTCCATAAAACCTCTCTGAGAAGTGAGGTGGGTGGATTACCCACCTCTCCAGGTTCACCCTTCTGCCTCTCTTAGGCAGAAGCTTTCTTTCTCAATAAAATTTTCCTACTTAAACTCCATTGTTCCTAAACTTCATTCTTTGATTTTTTTAGAGAACATGAGCTCGAGTTTCAGGTGGGAGCTAAGCCTTTCTCTCCTGTGTCACAGCTACTTGGTTACTGTAGTTAATTCCAAGCCAAGGGATCTCCATGCTCACACCGGTAGATGAGAAAACAGGTACCCCTCTAGTCTCTGCTGGATGTAGGCCATGGGGTGGGGGTTCAAGTGGGCTGTTGCTCCCTCCTGTCCTCATCCAGGATCAGGTTGGTCAGTCCACTCTTCTGCCCCAGTTTACTTTTGGTGGATGTTCATAATGTGCATAGGTCACTATGGCCTGCTTGTTTGTGTTCAATGGTGTTTGTTTGTTTGTTTGTTTGTTTGAGACAGGGTCTCCCTTTGTAGTTCAGGTTGGCCCTGAGCTCACTATGTAGCCCAGGCAAACCTCAAACTCAGCAATCCTGTGCCTCTGCCTCTGCCTCCCAAGTGCTGGGATGACAGGCGTAAGCCACCATGCCCAGCACTGTGGTATGTGGTACTGATTGCTGGTGGGCCTGAGTCACCACATCCAGTACTGTTGTATGTGGTTACCAGGGATCGAACCAGGGACCTTCAATTTGCTAGGCAGGCACTGGAACCACTGAACTATATCAATTGGTGTTTTTGTTGTTGTTGTTGTTTTTGAGACAGGGCCTCGCTTTGTAGTTCAGGCTGGCTCTGAGCTCACTATGTAGCCCAGGCAAGCCTTGAACTCAGCAATTTTCCTGTCTCTGCCTCCCGAGTGCTGGGATTACAGGCGTGAGCCACCACGCCCGGTTTGTTGTTATTGTTTTTGTGGTACTGGGATTGAATTTGGGCCCTTGTGCTTCCAAGGTAGGTGTGATGCTACTGAGCTAAATTCCCGGTCCCAACTGGTGTTGTTTTTAAAAGAGAAAATATAGGCTGGAAGGAAGGAGTAACTTGGACCCAAATATTATAGGTAGGAAAGCTAGTCAGACACGTGGTAGGTAGATAGTTTGGGGCCGGCCCTTGGAAAGCCCACATGGAGGACAGTCAAGGAGACCTTCACTGAAAGTCATCAAAGGAGAAAATGCCTCCACCCAAGTAAAATGAATAGTAGAGACTGATATCTCTGGGGTGGTGGGTGAAGATTTTGATCCATCTAGGAAAGTCTTCTGACTAAAGACCCTATATGCTTGCTACATGACTTGATTTCTCACTGGAAGCCCCCACATTGAGCCTGCCACACCTTGTGGCTTTGCTCCATAAAAGCCCTCTGAGAAGTGAGAACCACTGAGCTAAATCTCCAATCCTACCATATTTTATTCATTTATGTGTTGATAGGCACCTGGACTATTGGAAATTATGCCACAATAGACCTGGGTATGCAGGTACCCTATGGTATGCTGCATTTAATTGCCTTGGGTATATGCACAAAGTGGTAGAGATGGGCCATATTAGTTCTTAGTCTAGTGAGGAGCCTCCATACTGACTCCCACAGTGACGCAGGTAAACTAATTAGACATCTTGTAGGTAGTTAAGATAGTGCGGGTCCTCGAAAAGCTCACAAGGAGGACAGTCAAGGAACCAACATGGAGGACAATCAAGAGGCATTCACTGAAGGCCAATGCTACAAAAATAGAGAAACTACCACAAGGAGGTAGGGTAAACAGCAGTGATTGATATTCTAAGTAGGTATCAATCACCTGGGTGGGGGTCAAGCTCATAACCTACCCCTCCCAGGAAAGATCCTTAACTAAAAACTCTTGTAAACTTGCTATGTGACTTGATTCCTCATTGGATCCCCATTTAATCAATGTTACCTAAGTGACTATATTTGTTGTAATCTTATTGGTTGACTACAGTTTTGTCCCACTTTGAACCTGCCTCACTTCATAGCTTTGCTCCATGAAACACCCCTGGGAAGTGAAGTGAGCAGGTCACCCACTTTTGGGTCCCTTTTCTGTCTCTCTTAGGCAGATGCTTTCTTTCTCAATAAACTTTTCCTACTCTTAACCTCCATTGTTCCTAGAATTCATTCTTTGATTTTAGAGAACACAAACTCATGTTTCAGATATCTAGCAGGTTGGGCATTATAATATCCCCCCTTTTTTTTGATTGCTTGCTCCCCTGTATCAATAGTGACTGGATTCATGTACATACCCACTAGCAGTATACAAGGGTTTCTTTTGCCCTAAATCCTTACCAGCATTTATTCTGGGGCTTTTTGTTTTGTTTTTGTATTCTTTTTTTTTTTTTTTTTTGAGACAAGGTTTCACTTTGTAGTTCAGGCTGGCCCTGAGCTCAACATGTAGCCCAAGCAAGCCTCAAATTGAGCAATCCTCCTGCCTCTGCCTCCTGAATGCTGAGATTACAGGCGTGAGCCACCATGGCTGGCACTACAGTATATAGTTACTGGGGATCAAACCAGGGACCTTGTGCTTGCTAGGCAGGTGCCAGAACCACTGAATTATATCTCTAGCCCTTGTTTTTGTATTCTTGATGATAGCTATTCTGACTGGGGTGAGATGTTCTTCAAACATTTTTCATCTTGTAAATCTGAATCTCTATACCCATTAAACAGTAATTTTCCTTCCCAACTACCCCCAGCCCCTGGTAACCACCATTCTTTCTGTTTCTATAAATTTGACTCCTTTGATACCTTATTTTTGTTGTTGTTGTTTTGAGACAGGGTCTATGTGTAGTCCAGGCTGGTGCTGAACTCACTATGTAACCAGACTGGCCTTGGACTCAAAGCAATCCTCCTGTCTCAGCCTCCTGAATTCTGGGATTACAGGCATGCACTGCCACATTTGGTTTGATACCTCATTCTTTTCTTTTCTTTCTTTCTTTTTTTGTTTTTGAGGCAGAGTCTTGCTTTGTAGTTCAGGTTGCCCCAGAATTCACTATGTAGCTCAGGCAAGCCTCAAACTCAGCAATCCTCCTGCCTCTGCCTCCCGAGTGCTAGGATTACAGGCTTGAGCCACCAAGCCTGGCATTTGTGGTATATGGTACTGATTGCCGGTGGGCGTGAGCTACCACGCCTGGTATTGTTGTATATGGTTACTGGGGATCAAACTCAGGACCTCGCACTTGCTAGCCAGGCACCAGAACCACTGAGTTTATTCTCTGGCCCCAATATTTGTATTTTTGTAATTGACTTATTTTGCTTGGGACAATCTTCTAAAATTCACCATGTTGTAATGTAAGATGAAATATTGTGAAGACCACTTCTACTCTACCTTTACTCTCAAATAACAGATGGGCAGTTGTCTGGAAAAGAGGGCATACCTGCTGACTTTTCAAAAGGAAGAATCTTAATCATGTAGGGGACAGGGAATGGGGACATTACTAGAACCTCTCCAGTTAAGTCCTAGTCTCCTGTGAGCCCAACAACAGAAGGTGAATGAATTAATATATAGACAGAAATGAGACTTATAGAAGAAGCTGTACTTTGGGCCTGATACATGCTTCTCTAGACAGTAAAGACAAAGACTTCCAGTTTGCTACCTTTATTCAGTATATCGGAGTAACAAAATGTAACAGGTGACTTGGGGCAGTAGTCCTAGAAGAATGAGGAACTATGTAGATGAAGGCCCTTCAATTTGTGTATCCTGCCCTGGAGCATCATAGCATCCCAGGACCTTTAGGGTCTTTGTTGTGACCTGAGGCAAAGACAGAGTTATGTGTGGACATGTGATAGCTGGCCTAGAGACAGGAAAGCTAGGCTTAATCATAATTTTAATTGTGAAATGATTTTTTCCCCAAAGTTATATAGAATTGCTCAAAACAAACTAAGGCTCCAGAAAGCCATCAAAGGTCAAGACAATGCACAAGGGAGGACAGGATCAAGGTATGTTCCTTTCTCATAATTGTTTGCAACAAAGGACTTCAGCATGGAAGCCCTTAAAAACCATTCTCCTGGCTGGGTATGGTGATACATGCCAGTATTCACAACACTGTGGATGCTGAGGCAGAAGGATTGCCTGGAGTGCAAAGCCAGCCTGAACTATAAAGCAAGAACCTGTCCGGTCTCCTCCCAGCCTCAGGTGCACTCCCATGCTCCTGACCCACTGTCTTACAGGATACATTTATTAAGCTTACTTTCTCCCCCCTCTCTCTTACTCCCTCTCTGTCACACAAGTGTGTGTGTGTGTTGTACAAGAGACTTCACACTGAGCAACATCCTCAGCCCCTCCCCTTT
Organism: Thryonomys swinderianus; assembly: GCA_004025085.1. NCBI lineage: Eukaryota > Metazoa > Chordata > Mammalia > Rodentia > Thryonomyidae > Thryonomys > Thryonomys swinderianus. The sequence goes on along the minus strand of PVIC010031841.1, from coordinate 9,206 downwards.
TTTGAGACAGGGTCTCTCTTTGTAGTTAAGGCTGGCTCTGAGCTCACTATGTAGCCCAGGCAAGCCTCAAACTCAGCCATCCTCCTGCCTCTGCCTCCCCAGTGCTGGGATTATAGGCTTGAGCCACCAAACCCGGCATTTGTGGTATGGGGTACTGATTGCTGGTGGGTGTGAGCCACCACACCTGGTATTGTTGTATGTGGTTACTGGAGAAAGAACCAGGGACCTTGCATTTGCTAGGTAGGTGCCAGAACCACTGAGCTAAATCCCTGGCCAGCCTCAGCTCTTTTTTGAGACAGAATCTCCCTAAATTGCTAAACTGGCTAGGATGGACTCAAGTTTGAGATCCTGCCTGGCCTCCCTGAGTGCTGGCATTGTAGTCATGTGACACCACTCAGCAAAAAAAGCCAAGTCTGTATTAACCTTGACAATTAGAGAAATCTCTTGTTCTTGATTCTAGTATACACATTGCACATCCTAACAAATTCTGGATCAGAACTTGATGTACAATGGGTGGAGGGGGAGAGAAGGCTTATGGGAGTAGGGCTGTGGGAGCTAGTGTCAGGGTGGCCTGGGACGTGGGGCCAAGATAACGGCTATGGCTGGCTGTGGTGAGGAGTGCTGTCCCTGGGTCCCCTCACTCGCCCCTCACAGGTTCTGGTCTACCTGTTTGCATTGTTTTCTGCCTGGTACCAGAAACAGGAAGTAGTAGAGACATGCCCAGCCCCTCCCTGTGGTGCCTGAGTCACTGCCGGATCCTGACTCATCCTTCCTTTGAGTCCGTCACAGTGCTAGACTGGAAGAGAAAGACCACGTCAGGTGCAGAGAACACAAGAAGACATTTTCCTGGAGAGTGAGGGGGAACTGAATCAGAGTAGCTTCCATTCTTCCCCCAGCTTGTTTTGCTGCCAGGTTCACCCCATCCCCCAAGGAGCTGAGGGAGTATTAGGGGACATTTTAGACAAGTCTCAGTTGCTCTGAGCCAGTCCCTTGCACAATAAGAGACTAGTCTTTCCCCACCTCAGTTGGTTAGAAAGGGAGAGACAGTAACCCTTCACGTGCGAATGCAGATGCCGAGTCTTCCTGCAGTTGGTCCCTTTGGGACCTTCACAGGAAGCATTTCAAAGCAATTCCTCACCTACCACCTTGGGCCAATTGACGTAAAGTAGAAGTTTCCTTATAGGATGGAGCCTGAGCAGTGCCTGAAAGTAACTATAAAGTGTTTAACACACTTTGAAATTAAATGTGTATTTAAAACAGCTTGTCATTTGCTAGGTGTGAGTAGACTCATCAATTTAATAGGCTAATTGAATTTCCTTAACTATTTTGAGCAGAGAAGTGTAAAGAGGTTATTTCAAGAGATATATGGAGTAAGATTCTATTGTATTGATGTTGAACCTTGCAGAGACCCAAACTGCAACCCAAAATCCAAAAACCACTTATTTATCACAAAGTGCCAACATTGCAATTAGACATGAATACTGAGGTTTTAGTTTAGAAAAAAACAACTCATACATTAAAATCTTTTATCTTAAAAGAAAAACACCATATGTGCCATAGCTTCGCTACCACTGAATTATAGGCTGGGGAGGGGGCGGTAGGGACAAGGGACACTTGGGCACAAGCAGGAGGTAGAGATGTGCAGGAGGCCCAGGGGCCAGGAGCCAGCCCTGCCCTTCCTGTGCTTCTTCCTTCCCTGCTGCAGCCCAGATGCGGTTCATTTACCTTTGTATTTTGTTGTTGTTTGAGACAGGGTCTCACTTTGCAGTTCAGGCTGGCCCTGAGCTCACTATGTAGCCCAGGCAAGCCTCGAACTCAGCAATCCTCCTGTCTCTGCCTACCGAGTGCTGGGATGACAGGCGTGAGCCACCACACCCGGCACATTCTAGATTTTTTTTGAGACAGGGTCTCACTTTGTAGTTCAGGCTGGCTCTGAGCTCACTATGTAGCCCAGGCAAGCCTCGAACTCAGCAGTCCTCCTGCCTCTGCCTCCCCAGTGCTGGGATTACAAACGCCTGGCATTGTGGTGTGTGGTACTGACTGCTAGGATTACGGGCGTGAGTCACCACATCCAGCATTGTGGTATGTGGTATCGGGGATCGAACTCAAGACTTTGCGCTTGCAAGGCAGACCCCAGCACCACTGAGCTAAATCCTTGTCCCCACTTGTGTATCTTTAAGTACACATCAATGTATCTATATCTGACAGTCCAACAAGAGAAGGTGCAGATGGAGAAGCCCATGGAGGAGGTAGGGGCACAGGAAGAGTGAGAGCGAACCCAGTCGTGGGCTGCTGGCACCCAGAAAGCACCGTTTTGACCTTCCCAGCGCGAGCTGGAGAGGCAGCCGCCTGCTGCTGAGGACTGGCTGAGGCGCCCTTGGCGCAGTGGCACTGGGCTTTGGCCTCCGGCGGTCTCTGGCGCCCCCTGCCGTTCACACGTAAGCTTGTACCGAGGCGCCAGCGTTGAGTCCCCTCTTTTCAGTCTTTTCCTCAATTTTGTGTCTGTACATCTTTCCTCTCTCCCCTGCTTCCTCGGCTTGTCCCAGGACTCTGTCCCTGTAGGGTCTCCAGCCAGAGGGGCTCCTTATGGAATTAGGTGCTGCGTAGGGCCAGAAGGAATGAGCAGCGGCAGAGAAGCTCAGATTGGGCCAGCGGAGAACAGTGCTCAGCTCTAGGTCCCCTGGAGTGTCCTTGCTCTGCCTCGCCTGGGCGTGAGCATCAAATCTTTCCGAGTCCGGCGCCCCCTGCCGTCCTGGGAAGAAGTGCCAGAAACACAGAACCTGAGCGCAATAAGGGAATTGTAAGGTCACAGATTTCTCAGTCTTCTTGTCTTAGTTACTTTTCTGTCATTACTGGGACAAAATACCAGACACTTGGAGTTAAAGGCAGAACGGTCTGTTTGGCTGTTTGTAGAGATTTCAGTCCGTAGTTGGCTGGCAGGGAGGCAGAGAGGCATAGCACAGCAGAAACAGCCTATGGGAGGCAGAAGGCACCAAGCAGCAAACCCAAGCCACCTTAGCAGCTTCTTTCTGCCCCCTTCACATTCTGTCTAGGATACAGGGTTTAGGGCGGGTGCCAAACCGCTCCGTGGACTGATTCAGTAATCAGGTATTCCACACTCTAGATCCAGCTACCTCTGGGAAAACCCCACCTATAGTCGCATAAGGCTTTAGGGGGAAATTTACACCCGATCCATAACAGCCTTCCTGGAGGCAGAGGAAGTGGGTCATGAGGAAAGGCTGGGATCTTCAGGTCTCCGTGGCTAGGGATCTGCCACTCCCCAGATGCAGACCCTGGAAGTGCCGAGGATGGTGCCACAAGATAGCAGTGCTTCTAGAGTGGGCACAGGAGCTTGCTGGCATCAAGAAGCAGCCACCTCCCCATCTCCTTTACATGTTGGTTAGGGGTCCCCAGAGCTTGGGCTGCCTAGGATCAGTACCCTCCACTTTCCATCTTCCTCCTCTCCCCAGGGTAACCTCCAATCTGGCCAGGGCTCCTAGCCCTGGGGCCTTCTCTGTCCAGTCTCAAAATTTTAAAAATAAGGGGCCAGAGATTTAGCTCAATGGTTCTGGTGCCTGCCTAGCAAGCGCAAGGCCTCTGGTTCAATCCCCGGTAACCACATGCAACAATACCAGGCGTGGTGACTCACGCCCACCAGCAATCAGTACCACATACCACAGTGCTGGATGTGGTGGCTCACGCCTGTCATCCCAGCACTCGGGAGGCAGAGACAGGAGGATTGCTGAGTTCGAGACTTGCCTGGGCTACGTAGTGAGCTCAGGGCCAGCCTGAACTACAAAGCGAGACCCTGTCTCAAAAAAAAATGTTTTTTTAAATAAGAAGAACTGGGGCCTTACCTCAGTCCAAAAGCCCCTGGTTCAGGGGCAGGGATTTAGCTCAGTGGCACCATGCTGCCTTGCAAACACAAGATTGTGAGTTCAATTCCTGGTACCATGAAAAAAAAAGCCCTCGGTTTAATCATCAGTAACACACGCACACATATACACTCAGGAGAGGAAGGAAGAAAAGGAGGCAGGGAGATGTCATTACAGTTGAGTGCAGGCAAGGGCCTCGAGAGACCTCTTGGAAGATGAGGGCCAACCCCCCCCCCCATAACAAAAGACAAGTTAACAAGAGAAAAGCATCCTAGATCGAAGACATAAAGGCTCAGGGAGAATCTCGAGTTTTACACTTAGGTTCAATGATACCTGTATTGTTGTGTAGCAATATGATCAGACAAAGGGGGTCTGAGCTGATGGTGAGAAACTGAGGAGGAACCCCGTCCTGTCAGATTCTCCTTGACCCTTCTGCATTCATTCCTCCAGGGCAGGGTGTCTTTTAGATGTGGGTCTTCATTTCTTTCTTTCTATCTTTGTGTGTGTGTGTGTGTGTGTGTGTGTGTGTGTGCGCGCGCGCGCGCGCGGTACTGGGGATTGAACTGAGGCCCTTGTGCATCCAAGGTTGGTGCAGTACCACTTGAGCTAAATCCCCAGTCCCGGCTCTTCATTTCTTCATGGCTAGCTTCCAGACAGAAAAGTAGGGAGAAATTCAAGTAATAACTGGCTTTTATAGCCAGCTTGAGGAGCGGAAGGGTTCTAGTCTCTGTGGCCTGCCTTGGAGAAGACAGAGTTGCATTTCTATAAGGGCAGAATGAGGGGTTAGAGACAGGGGGGCAAGATGAAGCTGGACAGAAACTTCACTTCCAACCCTGCTTCTGAGGCATCATTTCTGGATCTGCAGAAGCACATACAGGGTAGGCTAGAGGCGTTGAAGAGAGTTGGTCAAGCCTAACAAAGCGACCGACAGGAAGGGGCCAGGAAACATTGCTGCCAAGAAGTCTTCTTAGAATCCAGCTGTGGGAGGTGAGAAGGAATTTACCAAACAGTTAAAGAAGGGCAAAAAGGCAAGTGTGGTCTGCAGTGCCCTGGGGCGTGTCCCAGCATTCCATTTGGCATGGGGGTAGATCCTCTGAGGAGCAGGGGAAGCTGAGTTGCAGAACCTTGACCACTGCTTGTGCACAGGGCGGATCCAAAGGCAGCAGGCCTGGGTTAGAGGGACAGATTGTTTCTCTTCAAACTTCTCCTTTGTTGTAACTCCATGGCAGTGTTTAAATATTCCAGTGCTCCGGGAATCTGAGGATGAATCATTTGTTAGGATTTCTGTAAAACGTTTGACCCAAGCTATTTGTAAATCAAGTTGGTGTCATCTGATTGGCAACCCACTATCTCTCCAGCTTTCCAGGCCCGTTGAGTGCAGAGTGTCTTCCTGTCTTTCCCTTGCCTGAGTACCTGCCAGGACTGGGTAACTACAGGGCCAAGACTAGAGCAGGCCAGTTGCTGGAAGCAGGTAGTGTCCCCAGGCTTTCTGGTTTTTCAGAAAACTTGAGGCACTTCTTGGTAATGAAATGGAACCCACACTCCTTGAAAGTGACACACTGGGCTCTGGTGGCATGTGCCTGTAACCCTAGCACTCTGGGAGGTTGAGTCAGGGGGATTATAGGTTCAAGCCCAGTTGGGTAACAGAGAGATTTTGTCTTAAAATAAAAAATAAACAAGTGTGGGGAAGTAGCTCAGTGTAAAGGCCCTGTACTCAATCCTTGGTACATGAGAAGGGAGGGGAAGGGGAAGAGAAGAGAGGAAGAAGAGGGGAGGGGAAGAGAAAGGGACAGGAGGGAAGGGGAAGGGAGCGAAAAGAAGCCTATTGAGCTATGAATTTATCAGTGCCCTTGTGATCCAATCTCATCTAGGCCTCACCTGCCTGCAACTCTGGGGATCAAGCCCTCAATACACCAGTCTTTGGGAACACCACATACTTAAACTATATAGCTTCTTCTGTACCTTGAATTAGATAAATTATAGAAAAACAGCCAGTAAGGTGCGTAGCACACTGTAAGCATCAAGTAAATACTAGATGCTGCCCTTCCCCTCCTTGGAGCAAGTTCTGTCAGAAAGCAGGCCCCTGGGTGTTTTCTGTGGGGTCAGGCCACGATGAAGGCCTCATTCTGGCTCCTGAGGCTTTGGCTAAACCCGAGTTTGCTGAGTGTGCCTCAGAGAAGTCCGTGACCAGTAGGATGTCCTGACTCTCTGAGGGCCTTCCTGAGCATATCATGAGGGACTGCACCAAGGGGCAGGCTGGCACTTCTGGGTGTGCCTTGCACTCCTTGTGAAAATTAGACTGAACTTTGTCATCTTCAGTGATGAATATCATTTCAAAAGTCATTATTCCATAAAGAAGTTATTGAAGGGATAAAAATGAGCTGACAGAAGAAATTACAGAGAAATTCTACAGATAGAACAGGAATGAAGGGCCTGGCATGAACCAGCACTAGAGCATGAAGAGCCACAGGCAGGTTAAGGAAAAGCTGAAATGGGTGTGGGGTTGGCAGTTTGAAAGAATGGACCAGCTGGAATAGGCCAAAGTAGGAAGAACCTTGAACTCCATTTAAAGGAGTCTGGACCACTGGAGACGAGGAAGAACAATTGGACGGGGCTTAGCAGGAGAATGATGAGAGAAGATTGGTCTTGGATTTGATACCTCTGACCACAGTTCTGAGAGTTAAAGGAAGAGGGATCCAGAATAGAAGGGTGTCTACCTGATCAGGTTGCTGTGACAAAGCACCATGAATCAGGGGCTTGCGTAGCACAAATGTATTGTCTTGCACTTCTGCGGGGTCTGGATGCTGGCAGGTTTGGTTCCTTCTGTGGTTTTCAGGGAGAGTCTACCTTGTGCTTCGCACCTAGCTGCTGATAGCTTGTTGGCAATCTTTGGCATTTCTTGCTTTGTAGAACAATCACTTAGATCTCTGGGTTCACCTTTGCATGGCCTTCTCTTTGTGTCATGTCTCTGTATTTGAATATTCCCCCTTTTGTAAAGACATCAGTCATATCAATCATATTAGGGTCCACCCCTATGACCTTGGTTTACCTTTAAAGACTGGGTCCATGGCTGGTTTGTAGCTCAGTGCTAGAAGACTTGCCTAGCATGTGCCAGGGCCTGGTGGCATACCCGCATCACAAACACAAAAAGTACTTTTTCTCCAAATAAGGTCCTGTTCTCACATATTGAGGATTAAAACTTCAATCTAGTGCCAGGCGTGGTGGCTCATGCCTGTCATCCCAGCACTCGGGAGGCAGAGACAGGAGGACTGCTGAGTTCGAGGCTTGCCTGGGCTACATAGTGAGCTCAGAGCCAGCCTGAACTACAAAGCGAGACCCTGCCTCAAAAAAAAAAAAAAAAGACTTCAATCTATAAATGTTGGTGGGCACGGGAGGCACAATTCAATCCATAACAAAGAGAAACTATATCAGGAGCCTGAGACCTGAACTAGAATTGTACAGGGAAAGAAAGGACTAACACAGAATTCGTTTCAAGATGTGAAATCCTTGTCTTTTAAAAAAATTCTTTATTGGTACATTTTATATACAGCTCACAATCACACACACAACATTGAGGAATTTGTACTAGTATATGACTCAAGTTAATTCTCATTTTTACCCACATTCCTACCTACCCACAACCCCACCCTTTACATACATGCTCTTTCATTTTCTTTCCGAATAATATTGATTCTTTCCCCTCACTATGTTCCCACACCAAATTCCCTTTGAATATTTCCTATTTTATAAAAATTATCAGACATTCTAGAACTCATTTAAATCTACAGGTTCTCATACCAAAGACAAGATATGGTACTTGGATATCTGTGATCTATTTATTAGTGTGTCCTCCAGGTGTATCCATTTGCACATAAATGAATGAAACGTCATTCTTTATGGCAGAGTAATACTCCATTTAATTAAAGAAAAAAAAACACATCTTCTTTATCCAGTCTCCAGTTGATGGGCATTTGGGTTGTTTCCAAATTGGTCTATGATGAACTGAGCTGCTATGAAGAAGGGTGTACATATGTCTTTCCAATGTGATTTTTAAAATTCCTTTGAGTATATACCTAGCAGGGGAATAGCAGGGTCAAATGGGACCCCTAGTCCTAGTTTTCTGAGAAATCTCCACACTGATCTCCACAATGGTTGCACAAGTCTGCAATCCCACCAACAGTAGGGAAGGGTTCCTTTCTCCCCACAGCCTCGCCAGCATTTACTGTTGGTTGATTTTGCAATAGCAGCCATGCTTTGTGAAGTGAGATGAAATCTCAGTGTTGTTTTCATCTGCATCTCTCGAATGACCAGTGATGTTGAACATTTCTTCACATGCTTCTTGACTGCTTTGACTTCTGCTTTTGAGAAGTGTCTGTTCATTTCAGATGCCCGAAATCCTCAAGTCTTGCTTTTTTAATCCTGTAGGGTGACAAGATCATTCTAGATTGTTTTTTTTGAGACAGGGTCTCACTTTGTAGTTCAGGCTGGTCCTGGGCTCACTCTACAGCCCAGGCAAGCATCAAACTCACAGCAATCCTCCTGCCTCTGCCTCCCAAGTGTTGGGATTACAGGCGTGAGCCACCATGCCCACCATTGTGGTATGTGGTACTAATTGCTGGTGGGCATAAATCACCATGCCCAGTAATGTTGTATGAGGTACCCGGGGATCGAACTCAGGACCTTGCCCTTGCCAGGCAAACGCCAGAACCACTGAGCTAAATCCCTGGCCACCAACTCATAACTTTTTAAACAATTTTTACTATAGCATATTGCTGTAATTGTTTTATTTCATTATTAGCTAGTGTTGTTAATATCTTACTGTGATTAATTTATAAATTAACCTTTATCATAAGTATGCATGTATAATCCCATCTGTGCTTTCAGGTTTCCACTGGAGGTCTTAGGATGTATCCCTGTTGTATAAGGGGGGACTATTGTATATGGGTATTTTAGTTTGTCATAGCTCAATAATATTTTGTAAAAGATGTGTTTACCTAGCTAAAATGCAGGCTAAATAAGGACATTTCAGAAAATACAAGGCAAGCCCCCCCCTTAAAGGTGTGTCCCAACTGTTACAGGTTGGCAATTAAGTCTTTAACACATGGGCTTTTGGGGTACACTTGGCCGAACTATAGCACTGGCCATAATCTCAAAACATTTTCCTAAAAGTTTTATTGTTTTATGGTTTATTATTAAGTCAGTGATCCATTCAAGTTACTTTTTTTCATTATTTAGAGAATATTAAATTCTGTAATCGAACCCACATTTTTTCTTTTCTTTTCTTTTCTTTTCTTTTTTTTTTTTTTTTTTTTTTTTTTTTTTTTTTTTTTT
>PVIC010031840.1:0-21063 GCA_004025085.1 Thryonomys swinderianus | reverse complement strand
TATTGGCCAAGCCATGCTCCCTCTGAACACTAGGAGGAATCCCTCCTGGGCCTGTTGTCTTCCGGGTGTGATTGCCATCCCTACCAACCCTGCCATCCTTGTAGCTATGTCACTGCAATGTCTTTTATCCTCACATGGCCTTTATTTGTCGTTATTTTTTGAGATAGGGTCTAGCTTTGTCATTCAGGCTGGCCCTGAGCTCACTATGTAGCCCAGGCAAGCCTCGAACTCAGCAGTCCACCTGCCTCTGTCTCCCGAGCGCTGGGATTACAGGCATGAGCCACCACATCCTGCATTGTGGTATGTGGTACTGATTGCAGGTGGGCGTGAGTCGCCATACCTGGTATTGTATATGTTTACCGGGATCGAACCAGGGACCTTGTGCTTGCTGTGCAGGCACCAGAACCACTGAGCTAAATCTCCCACCCAACCATTTTTAATTTTTTTTTGAGACGGTCTCACTTTGTAGTTCAGGCTGACCCTGAGCTCACTGTGTAGCCTAGGCAAGCCTCAAACACACAGCAACCCTCCTGCGTTTGCTTCCCGAGTGCTGGGATTATAGGCGTGAGCCACCATGCCCAATATTGTGGTATGTGGTATATGGTACCAGGGATTGAACTCCAGACCTTATGCTTGCAAGGCAGATTCTGGAACCACTGAGCTAAATCCCTGGCCCCACATGGCCTGCTAATAAGGATATCAGTCATTAGATTCAGAACCCATCCACTATGGCCTTATGTTAACTAACTACATTTGTAAAGACTCTAAAATCACATTCCCAACTTGCGAGGTAGACGTAAACTCAACACAATATACATGGTGAAATGTTACAGATTAAGAAGAGAGTTGAATTGATTTTATCAGACATTTCATATATATGATCTTGTGAATATGCCTCATCAGTTTCAGTTGCCTTTTGCCTTGGATAAATTCCTGCTTCTATTATTAACTAAGGATCAAACAGAAGAATTTCCTGTCTCAGGACCAAAATCTAAGGCCCCAGGAGAAAAATGGACAGAAGGAGATTTTTAGGAGATAAAATGAAGTGTCTAGGAAATATTTGAAAAATTCTCAATTTCAGGAACAATTCCAGTTACACAAATTAAAGCAAGATGCTTTTGCTTATCGAATTTATAAAAATATTTCAATTATCAAGCTGCAGGTGTAGTTCAGTGGTGGTGCTTAGCATGCATGAGGCCCTGGGTTCAATCCCCAGCACAGTAAAATAAACAATAAAATGAAATATTAAGTAATCTAACCTGAGTAGTTTTTGGCTTCATCACTATCATGAGGCGTACAATTTGGCAATAGATATCCTTAGGTGTTTGTAATTAAGGCACTTCAATTTACTTCTATCTATCCATTTATTCACCAAATCAGTACTAATTAAGTAAAAATGTATTTGAGTACCTACTATGTTCTGTTAACTCAATGGAGTTTTATCATCCAGAAGTATCAAATGAAATGAAAGCAAACAAATGAATGCGAAATCTCAATTTATGATAAGGGAGGGCTGCCAGGGAAGCCCTCTCTTAAGCTGAGGAACTGGAAGGGAGAAGGATCCGGCATGTACATTCCAGATTGGGAATATCGTGTGTGCTCTAAAGACACTGAGGTGGAAGCAAGCTTGCTTTCTGTGAACAAAAGGGAAACCAGTATGGCTGTACCATAGTATGTGATGGGAATCGTGAGATCACAGGCGAAATAGGAAGGATCGCGTCATGCAGGGAATTGTATTGATCATGGTCGTGCCCTAAAGGATTGAGGTTGTGGGTCTAGCTTAGTGCTAGTATGTGCTAGGGTACTGGCTTCTTTCCCCAGCCTGCCAAAAATTAAACAAAAAAGAGTATGCTTTATTCTAAGTGCAGTGAGAAGTCATTAAAGGATTATAAGCATGTGAGTGGCATCTGATTTATATTTTAAAACATCTAAGGGTGCGATGGATTATTTTTCCTAACAGAAAGCAGTCTGTGCATGCAGGTGTTCTCTGCACGTTGTTTATATTGGGGAGAAATTGGAAATAACCAGGGTCCAACACTGCTTGAGGCAGTCGTGTACACCAGTACCATGAAACATTGTGCAGTCGTTAAAGCTGATCCTCACAGTCAGGAGATAATACATTGGCTTAAATGCCAAAAAATCAAGATTAAGCTCTATACAGATAGTAATATCTTTTAACATGCATAGAAAGAAAACTAGAAGAAAATCTGCCAAAGTCTTAATAGTCCTTATCTCTAAATCTTGGAATGATCGGTTATTACTGTGTACCTTTAAAACTCCAGATGTCCTATCATAAGTATGAATTACTTGAAGCCAAGTTGTATTAGCTCATAGCTATAATCCTAGCACTCTGGGAGCTGAGGCAGGAAGATTACAAGTTTGAACCCAGCCTGGGTGAGTACGTGAGACCTTGTCTCAAAATAAAAATTAAAAAAAATTAAAGAGGTTGAAGATATTATTACTCAGTGTGAAGGCTTGAGTTCACTGAGTCCCAAAACAGGAAAAAAAAAAGTATGCGCCACTTTAATAATCACAGAACATCCCAACACAAATCATGGCCCAGCCTACCTTGGTTCTTCTTCTTGTGCCACTCTGGCCCTTCAGTAGAGACAAGCAGTCTCACGGCCCCTTAAGAATTCCTTTTACTACAGTGGCTGCTTCCATAACATGCTGCTAGACTTCTTGGAGGCTTTGTGTTTCTCCCAGTTGGGAGTACTGAATTTATTATTGGTAACACATCATAAGATCTGTAGTTTTAAAAAGCTTCCATTATTTCTTGGGTGAAAATGTGCACCTGCACCAAGTTAACTTTTTAAAAGTAACTTACCATGAGCTAATTGTGAGCATAAATTTGCCCTTATTTCTTTCCTTGATACCAATAAAAATATGCAGTGAAAGCTAAATTGCAGCCACAGGAGGGAAAAATGTAATGGGTTTCTTTGCAGAGTTTAAATTTGTCAAAATTAATGATGTGTTACATTTGGCATGTCACTCGGCATGGAGAGTGAAATAGCAATCCACTCCTGGTGTGAAGGTTCCACAAAAGTCAGTATCCTTTTGGGTTCTGAAAGTAGTTGTTGGCTTTTTGTCACCTACTAAGAATTCTGTTTCTCTTTGACACTCTTTGAGAACGTGATTCATGTATATTTTTATAAATGCAAGAATGTGTTGATTGTTAAATTTTATGATCTTCACCTTTGTATTTCTCCTACTATAGACTGTATTACTTCTTCATATGTGCCGCTGAAGCCCTTTGAAAAGGACTGTCAAAATATTACTGTAGAAGTGGAAGAGTTTGTTCCAGAGATGACAAAATATTGTTACCCATTTACTATTTACAAAAATCACCTGTATGTCTATCCTTTGCAATTAAAATACGATAGCCAGAAAACATTTGCCAAGGTAAGCAGTGTAATCTATGTGTTTTGGGAGTATAAAATGTCACCATTCACCTTTTCATCATATGACTCATTTTGGATGATTACCATTTTAGGCAAGGAACATTGCAGTCTGTGTGGAATTCCGGGATTCGGATGAAAGTGATGCTTGTGCACTAAAGGTTTGTTTCTCTCTCTCTCTCTCTCTCTCTTTTTTTTTTTTTTTTTTTTGAGACAGGGTCTCACTTTGTAGTTCAGGCTGGCTCCGAGCTCACTATGTAGCCCAGGAAAGCCTCGAACTCAGCAATCCTCCTGTCTCTGCCTCCCAAGTGCTGGGATGACAGGTGTGAGCCACCACACCCCGCACTGTGGTATGCGGTGTTGATTGCTGATGGGCGTGAGTCGCCACGCCCAGCATTCTATGTGGTTACCTGGATAGAACCGCGGACCTTGCGCTTGCGAGGCAGGCGCCGGAACCACTGAGCTAACCCTCCAGCCCAAGTTTTGTTTCTCTTGATAAGCACACGATTTTGATAGAGATAACAGAAATGGAGATTTTGGTACTTAGTAGCCATGATCTGAATTAAACTTGTTTAAACGTCAAAAAGAAAAATGTATTTGCCGGGCGTGGTGGCTCAGGCCTGTAATCCCAGCACTCAGGAGGCAGAGACAGGAAGATTGCTGAGTTCGCGGCTTCTCCGGGCTACATAGTGAGCTCAGGGCCAGCCTGAACTGCAAAGCGAGACCCTGTCTCAAAAAGCCAACAAACAAACAAAAAAGAAAATGCATTTAAATGATAAGTGTAGTATTTTCTATCACACATGAACTGTTGAGGTCAGTTTAAATGTTCACATGTAACAAAGTGAGGTGGGGGCATATATAGCTGTAAAAATGGTTAAGTTTGGGTTGGAGGGATAGCTCAGTAGTAGAGCACCTTCCTACTATATAAGAGAGCCTTGTTTCCAGCAGCAGCAGCAGCAGCAAAAGGAGAAAGAGAGAAATGGGTAACTGTCAGGGGCCAGGGTTTGGCATCTGTCCCACTTTGATTTTGCATTCCTCTCATGCCCAATTCCAAGGTTGTCCACTTATATGATTTAATAGTTTACAGCAGTGCCACCACGGGACCATAAACTCCTTTTCCCATGAAACACGGACAAGCCTCTTGAGCTAACAGAAGCACAGCACAGCTTCTTTGATCTGAGATGATCTGAGGTATGACTCCTGCTCCGTGACTGGCCAGATGGTGCCTTCGAACTTGAGTTTATGATCTTGGGAAAGCAGAATGTCCGTATTATCTGGTACAGGAATCCTTCAATACCTGTCACGTCACAGGTCCTTTACCTCTTCCCACTATTGCAGCTAGTTTTCACTTTTTTCTCGTTAGCCCATTAATCTGTGACCCTGAAAGAGAAGTGAGGACATGCAGCCATCGGGACGTGTTTATCTGGCTTGCCGTTGGTCTAGTTTGAGCCTAAATTAGAAAATGGGTGGCTAACCTTACATTCAGAGCCCTGGGGAAAGAGGCTGGAATAGTTTGACTAATTCACTGGATGTTTCATAGTCCATACCTTTGAGAAGAGATTTCTTTTTTAAAGAGAAACTTGAGTTAAATCAAGGATTAGCTGGCTGACATGTAGTGTTTTCTCTTGTGCTTCCTTCGGTAGAGATGAAAACAACCATCCCTTTTTTCCATGTGGTATTCTTTTGTGTAGTTAAAGATTCTTAGGTAACCTCTCAGCAGTTCTTAAAAATTGCCTTTCTAACCATGTGTGAGAGGAGCTAGATGTGCACTCTTGTGGAGTGTCAGTTTCATTTCCTAGCTGGCCCAGAGTCTTGTTCAGGGGTAACAGAGGCAATTAGTACCTTGGCATGCTAACTCCATGTTCTTCCTTGAGCTTATTAGTCCCATGCAAGTGAAAAACCCACATTAGAAATGAAATCAGATCCTTTGTGGCACCAGAGAAAGCCCTTCATTAATTTTATTGGTATAATGGAAAGTCAGTGATTTTTTAAAATGTGGCTCATAAAGCACCACACAGTGAGCTTATCAGCAGCTTAATAGACATTCAGTTTTTACTTCCTTTAGGCTATTAAGGCTCCTTCTGGCTTTTATTTAACTCTTCTCCATGCCTACTGTACAATGAATATCTACGAAGCATTACTGATGGTTATATTAAGATACATAAGTAACACAAGAGAAATAATCTTTCCAGGTCTGGTCTGAGAGTGTCTCCCTTCCAGATGATGAGTGTTCAGTTTCTTACTGTCACTTAGTTTGGTATCAGATTTCTTTGGTGGCTGGAGTGTCAAAAGCATCATGTAGCCAAGTTAGGCATTGTCTAAGGGGATGTTTGGAGTGACTACGGAAGCGATTCGGAACTTATCAGCTCGTCGTGCGAGCCACATGGGTTCACAGGTGCCTCTAACAGTGTGCGGTTCCACAGTGTCACATTGAAAGACGTGTGTTCAGGGCATGACTCTTGTTTCATTCTTTTTCAGTGTATCTATGGAAAACCTGCGGGGTCTGTTTTTACCACAAATGCATATGCTGTTGTCTCACATCACAACCAGAATCCAGAGTTTTATGATGAGGTAAAAACATATCATTCTGGTATTTATAAAAAAAATGCCTGCTATTTTTCTCTTCAAATCATTGCCATCATTTCCTCTGCACTTGCAATCTCTGAATATTTTGTTCCATGAAAACAGAAAATGCCACATCAAACACAAGGCCTTCTCAGTACCTTCTGTTAACAGTGGAAACTTTGCCCACAGATGTAAGGGGCTCTCTGACTTTAAATAATAGGGTAGGAAACAAACATCTGGGTGGAGCGAAGATTCTAGCCCTCTTTGCTTTGACAACAGTGACTCTGTGAAACCGAGGAAGTCAACTTCCTCCTTTAGAGTATCTGTTTCTTCAGGTTTAAAATAAGAAATTCAGAAGAGATTTTCTGATGGCCCTGCTAGCTCTTTCCGCTTGTGATTTTATGTGTAGGACGCAGCGTGCCTGTAAGTGAAACAGTTTGAGACGCGCAGCCGCACAGCTGGGCCACCAGAAGCTCACTAGCTGTCCTACACGCCTCAGTGGAAAGCAGACAAGGGGCGGGGTGTTCTCCCTCCTTGTCTCTCCCATCCCTCTTGAGTCTCTCTCTGTCTCTCTTTTGCGCTTCCAGCTTCTCCATCTCTGCACCTCCACGTAGTCTCCAGCACGCCTGTCGCAGTCTCTCCCAGACTGTTTATATTTGCTTATCCAAATCTGTAAGCTGCTTTTGATTCCTACATGTTCCTAAATGGCCATTCCAGGCCAAATACTCTGCTCTTTCTGCTTTTCAGTCCTCCTGTCCCTCTTCTTGGCTTGGTCTGAAACCATTTGCCTGCTGTCATGATTTCCCCAGGTCCACCTGCTGTTGTCTAGAGGCCTTCTACCGCAGCCTTGGGCCTCACTGCTTCTTTTCACTATGCAATGCTCCTTGTTTCTCAGGGGGGTGGGGAAGGCAGTGGGGGTGCTCATATTTATGTGCAGCAGAGCATTAGATACCCAGATGGTCTGGATGCTGTGAATAGGCATGTTCTGTAATGAAATATACCTACGACAGACCTTAGTTACCACACCAAAAACCATGCCTCATATGAATAATAATTGGACCAGATGCCCATCAGTAAGTGGTTTAATATGTGCATCTCTACAACCAAAACCAGCCACTGCAGGAAACTAAATCATGTAGTAAATAATCCACACTTTTCAGGAGGCCTGAAATGAATAGGCTTTTGCATTACTCACTATATATTGACAAGTGGAGAGAGAAAAGGAAAAAGAAACTTTTTGCACACATTTTTACATGTGCTTGTTTGGAATTATGTGTACATTAAATCTGTAATTCATCTCTTACATATCTTCGGGAGGCGTTATTAACATTCAGTGGGTATCTGATTAGAGGATTAGTTGGAAATGCTTTATTATAAACATTGATTTATAACTAAATTTATAAGTCATAAGTGGCAAATTTTTTTCTCTTTTTAAGGATTGTGTTTTACTTCTGGGGGAATTTTTTTTTTTTTTGAGACAGGGTCTCACTTTTTAGTTTGGGCAAGCTTCGAACTCAGCAATCCTCCTGTCTCTGTCTCCCGAGTGCTGGGATTACAGGCATGAGCCACCACGCCCGGCTGGGGGAATTTTATTTAAACTATGATTTGTGGATTCCACACTACCAATGTGAGTTTTTGCACATATATTTGTTAACATTTGATTTTTTTTTTGAGACAGGGTCTCGCTTTGTAGTTCAGGCTGGCCCTGAGCTCACTATGTAGCCCAGGCAAGCCTGGAACTCAGCAATCCTCCTGCTTCTGCCTCCCGAGTGCTGGGATTACAGGCATGAGCCACCATGCCCGGCACTGAACATTAGATTTTTTTTTTCATGCAAAAGAGAACAACTCAGTAAAAAAGTTGTCTTTCAAATTCAGTGCACATTCTCAATGGACTGCATTAATTGAGTCTTATAGGAAAACAGTTCTAGGCTATAAAGATGTGCTTTTGATCTAGTGTTTTAGGAAATCGTGCTGCAAAGTTGAATCCAGGAGAATCCACTGGACTCTCCAGCAGAAGTACTAAATCAGCTCTTACAATCCAGAATGTTGTTGTCAAGAAAGCATTTGGAATATAATTAAATTATATCTGCTGTTTGGCCACATAGCCTGGCATTTGAGAGGTGCTTGGAACCATGTGATGAAACTGAACTGAGTGTCTGACAGTCCAGTTTGATAATTAAGATAAAACAAAACAAAATGCCTTATTGTAACTTTGCTTTCGTTTCAGATTAAAATTGAACTTCCCATTCATCTGCATCAAAAGCATCATTTGCTTTTCACATTTTATCATGTGAGTTGTGAAATTAACACCAAGGGAACAACCAAAAAGCAGGACACAGTTGAAATTCCAGGTATGTGTCTGTCTGTCTGTCTGTCTGTCTATCTATCTAGGCAGCATTGGGGATCAAACCCAAGATCATATATTCTTTAGATCTATCTCTCTCCAACTATTTGAAATGGAATTATTGAGGATATAATCTTTTTTTCTATCAAGCTACAGATCACTTCTCCACTTGACCAAAAAGTACATTTCTGTACCAAAATCTCATTGGTAAGCTGAACATGGTGGTAGGTGCCTGTAGTCCAAGCTACTTGGGAAACTGAAGCAGAATAGTTGAGCCCATAAGCTGAGCCTAGGCAACATGGGAAAGACTCCATCTCAAAGGAAGTTCACTGACAAATATGTTCATTTCATTATCATTTCTATGAAATAAATTTGCCTGTATCCTTAAACCATTGTAAGCAACATATAGTAATATTGCTGTTCTCGGGGAGAAACACATACTGCAATGCAATATTGTTATTTCTTCTATGTAGAATTGCTCAGCAACTGGAGTTTTCCAGTTCTGCTTACTGAGGAAGAGGGAAGTGAGCCCAGAGCCAGGGACATCTGGGAGCTGGAGGGAGGTAGGGCGCTGCGTGTCTCTGAGAAAAGAACAGATTTAATGAAGTTGAGTCATCCATAATAGCAAAACCCCAGTCTTGGTTTCATTGCTGCAAAGCTTTAGATAAGCCAATGAGAAGCAGCCATATGACAGTTTAGGAGTCCTGTGAGGATAGCCTGTGTCACACCCAATTCATGGATATTAGCCTGCCATGGGACCTAGATCAGGCCAGTCTGGATCATATGTTCATTCAGCAGACATCTCTGTGTTTAGTATGTGTAACATACTGTAGTAGGTATTATGGGGAATACAGTAAAGAATCCAATGTAGATCTCATCTTCAGTGAGAATATGATCTAGGGGAAATGAATCCTGTGTACAGAGTCATGATACAAAACAGAAAGTGGTGATCAAAAGAAAGCAATGCTGTATGAACACAGAAAAGGGTCAGTTATTCAGTTGTTGGAGGGACCAGGGGTTGGGAGTAGGGAAGCCCTCTGGGAGGAAATGGTATTTGATTGAGGTCTGAAGGGGTGGGCAGAGCTTGGCAGTTCAGTGATGGCAGGAAGGTAGAGGATTCTGGGAGGAGGAACAGGTTATATGAATGTCAGCATTTTGAGGAATGTGGCTGGAAAAGCCCAAGTAGCTCACTAGGATTTTGGAAGGGGAGTCATTGTAAAGGAGGCATCAGAATTTGGGAAGCATTGAATCCCAAGCTGTGGATTTTACTTTATTCTGTCACCAGTATGGAAATTTTGAAGGGTTAGATTCTAGTAAGAGCTGTTTTGGAGAAAAATGAATCAGGCAGCAACATAAAGGGCAAGGAAAGTTGGAGCAGGAAGGATGCTCAGAAGGATTACCAGTCAGGGGACTATTTCACAGGTCAGGAAGGAAAGAGGCCATACTGTGACAGCAAGATGGCTTACAGAAGCATAAATCCCTTTAGCGTCTGTGGGTTCCACAACCATGAATCTAATAAGTGTGAATGGAAAAAATTTTTTTTCTGAGACAGGGTCTCATTTTGTAGTTGAGGCTGGCCCTGAGCTCACTATGTAGCCCAGGCAAGCCTCGAACTCAGCAATCCTCCTGCCTCTGCCTCCTGAGTGCTAGGATTACAAGCATGACTTGACACACATGACATTGTATGTGGTACAAGGGATTGAACTTGGGACCTTACACTTACCAGTCAGACACTGGGCCCACTGAGCTAAATCCCCGGCCCATGAAAAATATTGTTTTTTGAGACAAGGTCTTGCTTTGTAGTTCAAGCTGGCCCTGAGCTCACAATGTTGCCCAGGCAAGCCTTGAACTCAGCAATCCTCCTGTCTCAGCCTCCCGAGTGCTGGGATTACAGATGTAAGCCACCACGCCTGGCATATGAAAAATATATTTTAAAAGATGTATCAGTAGTGAATATGTACAAACTTTTTCTCATCATTATCCCCTAAACAATAGAGTAAAATAAGTATTTGCATTATATAAAGTATTGCAAATAAACAGTAAGTGATTTGAAGTATATAGGAGGATATGTGTACAAATATATATGTAAATACTATACTGGTCTATACAAATGACTTGAATGTTCAAGGATTTTTATATCCGTGAGGGTACCTAGAATGAACCATCTGTCAGTTCCAAGGGACATATGTGTATTAGACCTGATAAATGATTGACGATGAGATAGATGAGTCACAGTAAGCACTGAAGTTTCAAAACTGAGTGATTGGAAAAAGGTATTGCCGGAAATAGAACTGTGGCTGGGCAGATTGAGAATTACACCAAGTTGAAGGTGCTAGTGAGCCATCCTAATGATGCCCAGCAGGCAGCAGGACTGAGGCAGTCCCCTTTACTGGTGGTACCAAATTTAACTTGTGCCTGTCAGGCAGTTGGTCTTGAAGGAGGGAAAGCTGATAAATATGACAAGCCATTGCATCTAAGACAGCAGAATAACCAATAACCTTCTGCTTTATTTGGATCATTTTTGTGTACTTTGAGTTTCCATATTTTCTTCATAATGATGTTGTATATTCTTAGTTTGGTAAACTTTCTGATACCTAGCCAGGTGTGGCAGTACACGTCTGTAACCCCACTTATTCACGAGGCTGGAACAGGAGAATGGGAAGTTCAGGGCCAGCCTAGGCAACTTAATGAGACTGTTTCAAAATGAAAAAAAAAATGGCCTGGATGCAGCTCAGTGGTAGGCACTTGCCTCGCATGTGGAAGACCCTGGGTTCCATCCCCAGTGCTGGGGAAAAATCTCACTTCACAGGTTTTGTAATCATTGTGAATGATATCTTTTTACTGCATTTTTAGCTGGCTACAATTGATACAGAGTTGTGCTACTGATTTTTGTAAATTGTTCTTTACCTGGTTACTTTGTTAAATTTTTTACAGGTAATATGTCATAACTTGTTGATTCTATTGGTATTTTAGGTAGTTTATTATACCACTAACAGATAATTGTGGTTTATGGAGATAAGCACATAGCTATCAATATCTGTACACATAATCATTCGTATTGTAATAAGCTACGCATGAGTTCATTCTGATGGCTCCAACTCCAGTCTATTACCACACAAATCATTCTAGACTTTTCTTGCTTGTATATAAACTCCAATTCTAGCATTAGGTAACTCATCTCCCACCATGCACTATTCAATTACTTAATTGTTAGAACCCAGGTGATCAAAAAGTGTGGTGAATGTGTAATTAAAAAAAAAACTCAGTACAGCAAAAGATGTACTGCCAATAGTAATGGAATAAATCTGCTTGGAATGAGGGCAATATTTTGAGGGCGTTTTAATGGCAAATACCTTCTACTGTAATAGAATTTAAACATCCAAAAAAATCACAATAAGCTATGTGGATCAAAAAATGTACCATATTTTTAAAATCAGACTTTATATAGTCCTTTCTATATTCCTGTAGACGCTGCAGTTGTCAGTGGTGTGACCTTGAGAAATGAGAAGAAAACTAACAGTACGAGGATAACCAAGGAAAGCATGTATCTCCTGGATGATAAATTACTTTCCTCATCCAAACTAGATCGGGCACATTCACAGGGGTGTAGTCACAGATTAGTTTCCTTACCCAAATGTTAAGAAGTGGGCAAGATGCCCAGTGATGCATGAGATGGTGATTTCCTGTGCCATGTATCGGTTTTAACTGTCTGTTCTTGAATTAGCCTCCTACCTTGATCCAGATAGCGTGCTTGACACTGTATCTCACAGCTTCCGAGTGCCCTGTGTGAGTTTTGAGTAAGGGACACCCTTGGCCATGATCTCATTATTCTAAAGTTCAAAAAGGTTGCCTAAAAAATCTCTTGGAGACCTAAAGTGGATTAGTGGTGGTTAGGAGAAAGAGGGGAGCGCCGGTGACTGCTAAGTGCTGTGGAGTTTCTTTTTAAAATGATGAAAACACCCTGGAATTAATGTCGATGGAAACAATTGCAAGTGAACTTTACCACTGATTGTACACCTTAAATGTATGTCAACTGTATCTCAAAATTTTCTGTGCAGGAAAACGTGTTGCCTAAAAAGTGAAATATATTTTCCTGCTTTCTGTGTTGGAAAAGTCTTCTCATTTGTTAATTTTCAGTTTACATACATTGACAGAGTCATTTCTAATGGCTCCTCTGTGAGTGTTACTTTCCTCTGCTTTTTATAAAAGGAAGGTCTGGATAAACCATTTCTGAGGTTGTGCTTTTAAAATTGCCCTTCAGTCATGTTTTGAGATTCTGAGGAAGCCATGTAGTCTTCTTAGGGAAAGCAGTGTTTTGTTTATCTTTTAAGAATTAAAGCATTTGCCAATTAAAGATGTAAATAAAAACATTCCATCCAGATTTTTATTGACGTTTGTATTCACAGTACAAATGTACACACACACATGTGTGCACACACATGCACATGGGCTCTTGCAAAGAGTTTTACAGAATCAGAATGCAGTGGCTTTACACAAAGCTGTCCAGTCAACACCCTCTCTTGTTTTCAAAGATTGGGTCCAGACCAAGCTTTCTTTTATAGCTGAGCTATAAACATTTGAAACCCAGAGTGATCTCTCTAATGGAAATACTGACACTGCTCAACTTGAGCACACAGATGGCACTGGCTTTTTTAGCTAGTACATAATGAATTTTCTAAGAGAAAGCCAAGATGCTCTTTTGGGGGTAGGGACTGTTAAGAAATGTAGAGATTGGGGAAAATCTCTCAATAGATTCATGGCTTACTCAATGCCTGGCTGCATTCTCCTCCTGTGCCTCCTCCTTCTGTAATCAGGAAAACTACCCAGCTAACTGATTTATGCCTATTGCCTTGATGAATAATGAATGTAACCTTGACTTAGTACCTTGACTTTCCATAGACCCTAACTTTAAGGTTGTCATAAGAAATTTTAGAACATGTGATTGCTGTTTGAAATACTCTCAGCTGTAAGACTCTGTACTTTAAGTGAAAGGATGTGTTAAAGGATACCCAAATCTTTTCAAAAATAAGTCTCCTAAAACATATACCCCAAAGTATAAAGAAAATAATACCCATACGTATTCTTAAATCTTAAAATGTTTTTTTTTCATATATTGTCTTGCTCTGGTTTCTGAACTCTGTTAGATGAAGAGATGATGTGCTGTTTTTCTTGTTTTTATTGGCAAAGAAATAGGGTAAATGAATTGTGAGCGGCAAGACCGGGGTTAGGGAGTGATCCAAAGCCATTCATTGTTCTTTCCCCAGTACACAGGTCCCTGTCACCTCGGCTCCCATGTACAGAGTGCTAGAAATGCCACCACCCTGCTCCACTCCCTGAGAGTCAGACATTTGTGTAGCTAATTGCATTTCTGTTTCGTTTCTTATGGCTGCTTATTGTCTTGCCAGTTGGGTTTGCCTGGGTACCTTTGCTGAAGGATGGTAGAATCATCACATTTGAGCAGCAGCTGCCGGTGTCAGCCAATCTTCCTCCCGGCTACTTGAATTTGAATGATTCAGAATCAAGAAAGGTAGGAAAATTCCTGCATTTGCTGAGTTGTCATGGTTAAATATTTAAAAATTAGAGTTCTCTGGTTCTAGTTGATCATTTTGGACAGTGCTACTCAAAGTTTTGTCTGAAGAATGTTCTGGTCCATGATAAAGAGAAGGATAGAAATGTGTGTTTAAAGTTTACAGCAGTTGAGAAAGAAATATGCTATCTGTTGATTCTGATAATACCTTTCAAAACTGGGACTTGGCTTCTCTGTATCCCTTTAAGAAATTTCGTTTATGTAAGCAATTTATAAAAGTCTCCATCTGCAAAATATTGGAAATTTAAAATGATTTAGGATATGTTTATCCTAATGGCAGAGGTTTTTTCCTCCAGTAATCTTTGTCTGACTCAAACACACTCATTTCTGGAAAATGTTGAAATGCATAAAGATGTTATATTTTGCTCATCTATTCATTGCTACAGTGCACAAACTCCTGTGTATATGTTCTCTCCATAGCAGTTGAGTGCGGACATTAGGTGGGTAGATGGTGCAAAGCCTTTGCTGAAGATTAAAAGCCACTTAGAGTCTACCATTTACACTCAAGTAAGTTGCATAGTTTAAATTTTGTCAATTTGAACACTTAGACTATTTTATTCCTACTGCCTCAAAAAAAGTAATGGCTCCAATATTTCCTCACGAATAATAACAGCATTATAGCTCATGTTTTATAATTATTCTCAAGTTACAAAATCTTCTTATTCCTATGACCTGACTTGAGCACACCAAATTCCAAAAGGCATATGGGAGATGCTACCATCTCGGAGGAGAAGAAACTAAGGTTCAGTCCTGTCAGGTTACCTAGTAATAATTAGAGGAAGCCGGTCAAAATTCACATCCTTGGGACTGGAGACTTCAGTGGTTCCAGCGCCTGCCTAGCAAGCGCAAATTCCCTGGTTTGATCCCCAGTAACCACATTCCACAGTGCCGGGCGTGGCAGCTCACGCCTGTCATTCCAGCACTCGGGAGGCAGAGGCAGGAGGATTGCTGAGTTCGCGGCGGCTTGCCTGGGCACCATAGTGAGCTCAGGGCCAGCCTGAATGACAAAGCTAGACCCTGTCTCAAAAAAAAAAAAAAATCGCATTCTTCCACTTCCTGATACAGCTCACACTGTCCAGAAAATCAGTGTATGTGGACTCCATGCAGAGCAACTGAACCCACTTCCCAGGGGAGTGTCCTCATAAAGTTGGTAGCAGTTGCCTGGACTATTATTGTTCTGGAAACTTGCTGCTACTCCCTTTTCTTCACCTGTTAGTTCAGACCTTCTTTGTTCCTGCTTTTTTTCATTAAAATGGACTTGCAGCCTAACTTCATGGAATACACCAGTCAAAATGGAGACTAAATGAGTGATTAACAGGTTGGGTGTACATTGTGGCCTCCCTTTGTGCTTAGGTACGTGCATGTTGACCTGGTTTTGCTGCTTCATGTGTTGGTCAAAGGGACTTCAGGACACAGACACAGAGGTGGCCAGATGTAGCTGCTGTGTCTGGGCGTTAGAAACCCGGCTAGATGGGTTTGCAAGATGCAAGAGGAGGGAGACGAAGTGAGTTTGCATTTAAGGATAATGAATCAAATTTCATATGGCTGTTCCCATCTGTGTTCCAGGATCTGCATGTGCACAAATTCTTCCACCATTGCCAGCTGATTCAGTCAGGCTCCAAAGAAGTTCCAGGGGAGCTCATTAAATATTTAAAGGTAAATGAACAGCAGCTTTCAGCAAAAGGTTTGTTTTTCATGTCTTTCAGGTGCCACATTTGGATGTGGAAAAAAGAAACAGATGAACACTTGCAAATACTGTTAGCTGGGTATCCTCAAGAGAATACTTTCTATTATGTACCTTTCCATCAAGTGGCTCTACACTAGGAAGAAAATGTTATAGCCAGAATTCAACAGCACAGTTTTTTAAATCTCATGGACATGTTGTTTCAGTAGCATAAATTGATTTTCAGGTCCTTTCTCTTCCTGCTGACTGCCCGGTTAAGGTGCAGCATGTTGTGTGCAAAAAGGCCACGAGGGACATGAGTACTTTTGCTTGAAATAAAATATGAAATGGTTCCTGTGGTCAAGAGTGAAAGACTACAGAAGGGCCGACCGAAGAGACCGAGAGATCTGTTATCTGCCTGTTGTGTAGTACCATAATTGATCAGAACCTAAGACAACCTACAGTCCACATTCTAGAACTGTGTATATCCTAAGGCCTGGCTGGCAGTGCCTCTTCTTTGTGATTGTTCCTTTAGTTAGCCGTAGACAGTCAGAGGAATTTTGATGTTAATCAATCAAAGGCTCTCTAAGATTCCCCTTCAGGATAGTGATGTTGTCAGGAAACAAATATGTTCATGTGTTTCAGGGAGATAGTCCAACAAGAGGTAGATATGGGTTCTAGAAGCATAAATTGATTCTGGCCTAGATCTGTCACTTGCTGGCCTTTTGCTTGGCCTTGGCCACGCTACTTAACTTCTCAGAACCATTGTTTCTTCATTTGTCATGCTGGAGTCACAACAGGACCCATCCTATAGGGTGGTTGTGAGGTTTATATAAAGATTGAACATCTGCTACGCAGTAATCATTCATGCCACACTTGTACCCTGAGTGCTTCCTATGAGCCAGACCACAGTCCAGGCATTTGGGAAGAGTAAAGGAAAGAAAACAAATGATGACCTTGTTATCAGGGAGCTTAATTTCTTGGGGAGACAGACAACCCAGAAATTAATGTGTATATTGTCAAATCACGTAGTAATAAGTGGTAAAAAACGAAAACAATGAGTGGGCAGAAATAAGTGTTCTTATTTCGAAGTGGTCAGAGAAAATGTCTCTGGTCAGATGACATTTGAGCAGTGACCTGAAAGAAAGGAGGATGTCAGCCATGTGGATTACAGGGTGGGGTGGGGGTCGGCTTGGCGCGTTAAAGGAGCGGCCAGAATTGCAGGCTGGCCGGCGAGCTAGTGAGGTGAGGCCCCCAAGGGTCATGGGGAAGAGATGGGATTCACTCCAAATGAGATGAGAAGCCTTACAGGGTTTTAAACAGCGATACGATGTGATTTGATTTTGGTTCTTAAAGTACCATTCTGCCTGCCATATAAAAAATGCACTGTTAGAAGAGGAGAAGGAAGATCATCTATCAGTTGGAGCTGTGGTTTTTAGTTATTATTAAGAAGTATGGTAGTCATCTAACTTTCAAATCCTGTCCTCAGGTAGTGTGTGGGAGGACTCCCAGCTGTATGTATGAATGCTTTGTCTATTAAGGTAATTGGTTTTCCTTCCAGTGGAGAAGTTTTGTAATAAAAGCTTTAACAAAGTGATGTCAAACAGGACATTTTCAAATATTGCTCTTCTTCAATGGAAAAATAAGTATTCATATTTATATTTTTAGGGGAGGGGTGTGAACTTTGTGATATTTTTTTGTGGCTCATGTTTGCCCTCTAGTGGCAGTGAGTGAAATGCTGGGTAATTTCAGAAATAAGCTCCTATAAAAATGCTACTGCTGAAAAAGCTTCTAGAAAGTTTTTTCAACAGATGAAGAAACTAGCCCAAGTGGAGGTGACTTGCCTGTAGTCCTTCTTCAGTTCGTTGGTAGCAGAGCAGAGCTGAGCCTGAGACATGTGTCTCTTGACCTCTCAGTCCTGTGATCTTCCTAGTAAACCTTGCTATCTATTGTCCTTTAAATGACACTATTTTACCAATTCATTTAGCACCAACTTGTTGAGCTCTTGTTGTATTTTTAGTGTCTCCCTAAATGTTCTGAAGCTTGTGGAAAAGAATACCTTAGGGTCACTGTCCATAGAGTCATTGTCACTGGAGAGACAGGGTACACATAAATGACAGTATGTCAGTAATACAAATGGTCTAAAGCCATATGTGATTAAATGTCAATTATGTGATCCAGAGCACAGGTGTAAGGATTTAGTGAATGGAGAAACCACCTTCATTTCACCCCATGTTCCTTTTTTATTCATCTATTCTGTCATTCACTAAATATGTATTAAACATCTACTGTGGGAACAGGCATTGTTCTGGATGCTGGGTTCTCATTGGGACAGAGAGACTTTAAGTAAATGAATAATTTTACATAGAGATGAATGCCGTGAAGAAGGCAGAACAGGTAAGTGGAATGTGAGGTGACCAGGAATACTGTATAGTCTAGAGAGAGTTGTCAGGACAGGCTTATTGGAAGAAGTGACATTTCTACCTGAAAAGAAACTAGTGAAGAGGACAACAACCACAGGCAATAAAGCTATATAAAAAGGAGAACATAATATTGTGCAGGTGTGAACACCTTGTGCTGACATAGTTGAAGGACAGAAAAAAAAAAGACCAGACAGCATAACTGGAGCACGGTAAGCACCAAGAAGGAAGGTTGCTGGAAGATAAGTTTGGAAAGAAAGGCAGAGTACAATAAGGTATGACAGGCCCATGACAGTCATTTTCTGCAGCGGCTTGTTCTGTTTTGTCTCTAATAAGAAAAGGACGGCATTGTCTAATTTGCACTTCAAAATGAACACACTGGCTGTGTTGAGAATAAATTATAGCCAAGCAGTACTGGTAGCAGGGAAGGCTGCCCTGCGTGGACATACCTCTCTCCTTTCTTCCTGGCCGTGTCCTTCTTCTCCTACAAGGAAGCCTTATCCTCACCTACTCGTAGCCCATTTGCTTCTGCCTTTGTGTATTTTGTATATGTCACTGTCAGGCCAGTCAGTATGTAGTGATTTACTTCCATGTGTTCACCCTTGCTAGACTGTGAACTGTGTAATGCTAGGAACCAGGATGTGTGTGTGTGTGTGTGTGTGTGTGTGCGCGCGCGCGCTTGCACGCACTTGGCTCTTGGAAGTAAGTTCAGTATGCCTTCGTAGAATGGGAAGCTGAGGGTTTCACTGAAGTAGAGAACTGAACTTACCTTGAAAGGATACCAATAGAACAAAGAGACAAAAGTAGGAAATTGTGTGATACATTCAAGGAAGAGTAAAGACATCAGTTTGACCTTGTAAAGAACAATGAGTATAAAGGCTGAAAACATAGGCTGGTCTTAAGCAACTTGAACTCATTTCACTACATCAAGGTTTCTCAACCTTGGCTCTGCTGACATTTTAGGAGGGATAAGCCTTTGTTGCGAGGGACTGCTCTGCCCTGGTAGGCTGTTTAGCTGAATCTCGGAACTGTGCTCAGTAGCACTCAGTGGAGTACCACAGCTGTGATAATCCCAAATGTCTCTAGACACTGCCACATGGCCTGTGGAAGCCATGTGGCCCTCTGGTCCAGAATCAGTCTACAGTGGCAGTAGCGAGGCACCCAACAAATTGTTATAGAAGATAGTCTGATGTACCCAGCGTTTGAGGAACATTAACTTGGAAATAAAAGCTAGTTGTGTTGGGAGTTAAGCAAAACTGTACAGAGACTTACTAAAAATCATTAAAATGTTTTGGTTATAGAATAAAGAATCATGAAAAGAAGCAGTGGCAGGAAGGTTGGGTGAGAGGGTGCACGGGATGGAAAAGCCAGATGATAAAATTCCTGAGCTTGCCATCCTGCCCTGTGTATGGGATTGTGGGCTTTTTCCACAGAAATCTGGGAGGTTCCTGTTGAGATAATTTGGATTCAGATGATAGAATCTTGCATAGGGGTGAGGAGAATAAGGATAGGAAGATGGAGCAAAAGTCAGGGCGAATGTGCAAGAGGAATGATGAGTTTAAGTACTAGACTTGACTGTCTGTTCCATAGCACTACAACTGAACTGGGGCAGAAGGTGCTCAGTGGCATTTCCTCCCTCCTTCCCTTCTTTGCTGTTGGCTAGTTGAATGAGTGCGTGAGTGTGGAGAAAGAAGGAGAAAAAAGAAACACATTTAACAGATTTCACTGTAGCATTTCTATGTGTGTGCCCACACCTTTCTTCATTTTGATGTTTGTAACACATCTATTATTAGAGACAAGTGTGAGGACTTTGAAGAAATGTACCACGAGGATGTAAGAATGTGAAATTCTCTGACTTTTGTAGATGGTACCCATCTAAAGCTAATTCTTATATAGGAATGTTCTTTATAGAAGCCCACCTAACTTATCACCAGATTCACTTTCCCCTGAGAAGCTTACAGAGTGCTGGAGGCTGGCTGTGTCTCTAGCCTCCAAATAGCCTGCTCCTTCCTAAGCCCCACCATTGAGTCTTGGTTTACCAAGAGTCAGTTGTCTTTTTGCAAAAGTCATATATCCCAATTCTACCTGTTATCCTCTGTTAAGCATTTAGTGTTAGATAAACTAGCAAAATCTTAATGTCAAAATGAGAGGTGTGGATAAAATATTAACAAAACAAAATCCCCTGTTCCAAGAAACTCACATTTAAATGACCTTATAATCAGTCAGTTGATCTCTCATTAATTTTTGTTGTTTTACATTTGCAAATTATATCATATTTCTGTTTGTTTTCATAACTAATAATAACTTATTTTAGTGTTTGCATGCCATGGAGATCCAAGTCATGATACAGTTTCTACCTGTAATTCTTATGCAACTCTTCCGAGTTCTCACAAATATGACCCATGAAGATGACGTTCCCATCAACTGTACCATGTGAGTTCGAGTGTTATAATACAAACAACCTATTTATTTGAGATTTTTCTTCTTTTTAATAGAGGCCTTCATTGCTATTAAAATTCCTGTATAGAACTTCTTTTGTTGCATCCAGTCAGTTTTGGGTGTTGAATTTCTATTGCTGTTTGAAGATATTTTTTAAATTTCTATTTTTCATTTCCTCTTTGACTGATTGGTTGTTCAGGAGCATGTTAATTCTCACGTACTGAATTTTCCACAATTCCTCTTGTTACTAATTTCTAGTTGAACGCATTATTGTTGAAAAGGACACTTGATATGACTTCAGTCTTAAGATTTTTAAGCCTTGTTTTGTATCCTAACATGTCACTTATACTAGAAACTATTCCACATAGACACAAGAAGAATGTACATCCTTTTGCTGTTAGAGAGAATGTTCTGTATATGTCTGTTAGATCTTTTTGGTCTAAGTGTAGTTGCAGTCCAATATTACTATACTAATTTTCTGTTCAGTTTATCCATCATTGAAAGTAGCATGGGCCAGAGATTTAGCTCAGTGGTACTGCACCTGCCTGGCAGATGCAAGGTCATGAGTTCGATCACTGGTACCACAAAAAGAAAGAAAAGGAAGGAAGGAAGGAAGGAAGGAAGGAAGGAAGGAAGGAAGGAAGGAA
>PVIC010031839.1:0-20900 GCA_004025085.1 Thryonomys swinderianus | reverse complement strand
ACCGAAGGGGCAGCAGCGTCCGCCAGGCGAGCCCTGAGTCTTGTCTTCCTCATCCGCTACCCGGTCGTCCTGCTACTCACTGGGATCCACTTGAGAAACTCAGAGCAGAGAAGAGGCCAGGGTCACACTCCGTTCCAGAAGTAGTGTGTGGACTGTCGGTGCTTCACCTCCCCTCCCGGTACTTGTAACTCTGGCACTCGGTCGGTATTTTTTCTCCTGCCTCTGGGCATCTTTTTCGCCAACTGACAAACTTGAAGCAAAGTAAGAAAGGTCGAGGTTTTTTGGCCTGGCTTTTAATTTTTTCTGCCGGAGTTTGTGGCTCTTTTTTTAGGAGAACGAACGGAATAAGAGTGGGAATTACTAGCTGCTTCTCAGCCTAAACCACTCTGTATCCATAAATTAAGCTAGTGTCGGAATCCATGTGACCAAGTGAATGTATTCTGTACGAGCAAAAGCTTCTGCACACGAATGCTTATCTAAAAGCTCTGTTTTGTGTATGTGTGCTTATACTAGGAAAATTCAGACAAGAGCCTACAGGAGAGTGTATTTTGAAAGTGTTCTTGTAGCGAAAAGAAGTAGATTAGATAGTAGTCTCACAGAACCTGTGGCTGAAGATAGAAAAAATCTTTGCCACCAGACAGCTTGACAGTTCATTCCTTTGCATCCAGTTCTGGGCTCTTAGCTAGACAATTTATGCCCTTTTTTATTCAGGGATTTTGAAAGTTGCATTATTAATTTCACAGTTAGAAGAGAGTTATGTAGTCCAGGCAAGCCTCGAACTCACAGCAGTCCTCTTGCTTCTGCCATCCCAGTGCTGGGATTACAGGTGTGAGCCACCATGCCTGGCTGCTTTCTGTTCTTTTAACTAGGCTAAGCATGTTGTTTCTCATCGAGCTTCTTGTGTGACACAGTAGCGGTATTTATGGCAGGCAGTACAAATCTAATGGTATACAGCTGAATTTTTTGGTAATCTGAGAATATTTTTGTGTGTTTATTTGATTTTAGGGACAGTTCAGATTTATTTTGAGTAGTTGGATCTGCCATTTGATTTACATATCTAAATAACACCAGCTTTGATTATAAGTACATACTTGTTTAGGCCCTGCTGTATGACAAGGAGATAGTTTTTCATTTCCTCTTCTTTACCCAGGAACCACTAGTGTGAATGGAATACTTGGTCTGTATTTGTCCCACTTAGACTAATTTGAAAATAGTTAACAAAGAAAATAACAGTTGATATGAAAGTAAGTTCTCAGTGTGCTGATTATAGTGAGGACACTGATTCATTTTTAAGGTTAATAAATGTATTCTAAAGAGAAATTTATAAAGAATAAATATTTTTAAAAGTTACTAAACTCACCAAAGAATTTAGTGACCTTTATCTGTCAGTCTCTTTACTTGAGCCCTTTTGAACTTGGATTTACTGATGACCAGTTATTCTTCCAAGCACTGAACAAACATTGGCTTGTAGAACAACCCTATGGAGATAGCTACTGTTGCTTTGTGTGTTTTACAGATGATGAAACTGAAGCACAGAGAAATAGTAATTTGCCTGAGGTTGCACGAAGTAAAAGGCTCTTTTAAACTCTGGCAGTCTGGTTCTGAAGCACTCTAGCTTTTGTATTATTGGCCTTAACTACATTGTAGCTCCTTTTAAATTTGTTTTTAAAGTTTCAAAATATTTTTACTTACTGCCAATGTCCTATAAACATGATGGGGTTCACTAGGGATGGAACACAAGGCCTTGCACATACTTAATGATTGAGCTGGATCTCAGTCAGATCCATTTTTCATTGGTTTGCAAGAGGTGAGTTTGTGCTAGTTGGTCTTTGGGTCCCATCCTGTCTTACATCTCCCATTAATTCTGTATGGACAGTATTGTGATTTGTCAGAGAAACGTGCTTCATTGATTTCCTTGCATTGGCATTCACTTAGCTCACCAGTAAAAACATTTTTAACAAGAATTGTTGAGCTTCAAAGCTCCCATTTGTGCACAAAGGTAATGAGTTATTTGTGTCTCCAAAGCATAAATTAAATGCTTCCCAAATAATTTAAGACTGTTCTTCAGAGAAAAATACATGAAGAACCAAGCTAAAATAACTCCAGTTGTTGGTAGTTGGTTATTCTGTTTTTTGGGTCTTTTTTGTTGTTGTTGTCTTTTTGAGTCAGGGTCTCGCTTTGTAGTCCAGGCTGGCCCTCAGCTCACTATGTAGCCCAGCAGGCAAGCCTGGAACTCAGCAATCCTCCTGCCTCTGCCTCTCAAGTGCTGGGATTACAGGCGTGAGCCACCACGCCCACCACTGTGGTATGTGGTATTGATGGCTGGTGGTCATGAGTCACCACGCCCAGCATTGTATGTGGTTACTGGGATCGAACTCAGGGCCTTGTGCTTGTGAGGCAGGTGCCGGAACCACTGAGCTAAATCTCCAGCCTTATTCTGTTATTTTGAAATTATTCCATAACTATTTTCACTGTACCAGATGCCCCAAGACCTAAGTCTCTTAAAGGTAACACTTGAAACAAATGAACAATTAATGTTAAGTGTCCCAGTATTGTTTCCCCTTGTAATACAGCTTTGTTCCCAAATCAAATCATTCAGGCTGTTACCCAAAATTTAATGGGTTCTCAGTAAATATCTGTTTTAGGATAAGCCTGCTGTAGATGTATAAGTATGCACGTCCACCTGCGTGCCATGTAAAATGTAAAGTGTAAATTTTTATATCTGGAGTTCATATAGCCTGTACTGTTCACGAACACGAGCCAGTAAGACCAACAGTTCCTTGTTTCTAAAAAGAACCCTTTTTCTGAAGGTTTAGGAGAAAATTGTTGATGATGAACCTAATTCATCTGCCTTTGCATAGCCTCATTGTATGAAATTCAGTTTTTCTGTGTAGGAGATCAGGCTTTTTTCCCCCAGCAATAGAGATAGAATCCAAGACATCATACATGCTCAGCAAGTGACCAGGGAGCTGCACCCCCAGACCAAAACGAAGCAGTCTCTCTGGCTGTCACTCTTATCTCTTTTGATACTGATGCTAGAATCAGACCCAGGCGATGGTAGGCAAACACTCTTCCACTGAGCTGTAGCTCCTATCCACAGACTAGAATTCTTACTTTCTTTGTGAGCTCCACTGAGGAGACTCATGGTCTGCTATTGCGAAGCTCTCTCTGAGAGAAACTAGGATTGTTGGGGTTGGCACACAGCAATTTTGTCCTGAGTCAAGTCGTTCCTAGTAACACTCATCAAGCTGTAACAGAAACTGCAGTCACTCAAAAAGATGACTCTTAGCAGAAATACTGGGTACCCTGCTACAAGTCCTGATTCTAAGAATGTAAGGAGTTGGATTTTTCCTTCTTTGTGGGTTTTTAGGCTTTTTAAGAATTGTGAATTGAAACTATTAAGACTTTCGTAAATTACCTATAGAGCATTAGAAAAGAGAAACATTCAAACTGCAGAATTTTCTTCAATTACATTATTTTTGTTACTGTGCATGAAGTAGAGTACACCTGCTATATATACTCTGAGACAGCACAGATACAAGTAAGCAAAAACAAAACATTTGAAAAGCTAAAAGTCTGTAATAGTAAAACACAGCCTTAGTCTCTTGAATACAGCTTTTTTTTTTTTTTTTTTTTAAAGACAAGGTCTCACTTTGTAGTTCAGCTGGCTCTGAGCTCACTTTGTAGCCCAGGCTAGCCTGAACTCATAATAATCCTACCTCTGCCTCCTGAATGTTGGGATATGCTGAGATTACAGGTGTGAGCCACCACACCTGGCATTGTGGGTTATGGGACTGATTGCTGGGATATAGGTATGGTGGCTCATACCTACCACACCCGGCATTGTGGTATGTGGTTACTGGGGATTGAACTCAGGACCTTGCACTTGCAAGGCAGATGCCAGAACCACTGAACTAAATCCCCGGCCCTTGAGTACAGCTTTTATATATTATTCTAGGTACACCATTTTATTGGCTCAACAAATACTGAGTACCTGCAGAAGTAAGGATTTTTTTGTTTTGAGACAGTGTCTTACTGTGCAGTTCAGCTGGCCTTGAACTCCCAGTGTAGCCAGGCTGTCCTTAAAGCAATTCTCCTGGATTCTCCTGCATGACTCTCCTGAATGTTGAGAATACAGGCATGTGCCACCATGCCCTGAGAGGTTAGGCTCTTGGGTTAGAGTAATAACCAAAGATAAAAGTTCTGGCCGGGTTTGGTGGCTTACACCTGTCGTCCCAGCACTCAGGAGGCAGAGGCCAGAGGATTGCTGAGTTTGAGGCTTCCCTGGCCTGCATAGTGAGCTCAGGGCCAGCCTGAACTACAAAGCGAGACCCTGTCTCAAAACAACAAAAATAAAAGTTCAGTTCTCATAGTGCTTGTGTTATAAGAGAGACCCCAGGGATTATAGTAGGTGGTAATGCTTACTTTGAAAAATAATTATGGACAGAATGGAAATATGTGTGCCTTGTGACTGACATGGGATTGGGAAAGTACCATCTGAGTTAAGAATTATGGGAGACAAGATACCCATAGTGCCTGGATTTGTGGAAGCGCAGAAAGAAATTATAAGTCCAAGGATTGAGGCTCTAGGGTGAAGAGGGTCTTACAGTGGTACAGCTGGGACACCCTGAATGTCGGGCTTGGAGGGTTTCAAAGGGGGTGTGGGGCCTGGTGAGGATTTTAGCTTCTACTCACTAGATAGGCAGCAATACTCAAGTTTCACAAAGACTGGCGACACATTTTAAAGGCATCTTCTGTCACATGGAGGAGGTCCAGGCTGGTGTGGAGTGTATCATCAGCCTTTTCACAGGCTTGGTGTCTGACATCAGGTGAGCCCCTTAAGCCCCTTGGTGTGGCAACCATATATAGTGTGAACTGATTGTCACAACAAACCTATGGTTTATCTGTGCTGTTATTCCCCCAACTTTCACAGTTAAGAGAAATGAGGCAGAGGAGCAGCTTGCCTGAGGTTAGAAAAGCTGTCATGTTGGAAGCAGCATTTTGAGCAAGGTAGTTTGACCCCAGAATCCATGCTTTTTGGCAGTATGCCCTAAAATACCATTCTTAGTAATGCCTTGTCAGCTGTATAGGGCCTGTGAGCAAGTTAGCCAGAATCTACCGGGAATAGCTTACCTTTAGGGCACTTGCTTCACACTAAGCATTGCTGTTAGCATTTAACATCTGTTAACCTTCATGCCACTTTCCCCGGTAGGTGCTTTTATTTTTTTTTCTCCATCTGTGTCTGAGATAACTCAGTCCAGAGAACTTGAACTTCCCTAAGCATTACAACCAAGGTTTTAGCCCAGGTAGCTTGGAGATTCTTTAATCATTCAGTTCTCCTTAATTTGGAAGTACTTGGAGAGTTTGTTGCCCATAGTTTGACTTTACCTTAAAGACTGGGATTTTGTGCTTTTGGTTCTAGATTTTATGTACCTAGAAATCATTCGCATTTCTTGAAAAAGTTC
Source organism: Thryonomys swinderianus (assembly GCA_004025085.1). NCBI lineage: Eukaryota > Metazoa > Chordata > Mammalia > Rodentia > Thryonomyidae > Thryonomys > Thryonomys swinderianus. The sequence continues at coordinate 15,435 of PVIC010031839.1, read as the reverse complement.
TCTATAACTTAAATTCACCTACTCCCCCACCCTGTAAGTCAGGAGTCAGGAAGAAGACAAGTAGTCAATCTGAATTATAAGACAAGGTATTTCCAGGAAAGGATGTGGTTGCTTATGTAGTGTCGTGAGCAAAGTTGCAGTGTCTGGATCTTCTACTTAAATCTGTATGATTCTGTTTTCTCCACAATACAGTGATAGGATTGGTGGTTTGTTTTGTTTTATAATTATACTGCTTTTTTTATATTCTATTGAAGAGAAGTGGGCCTAGTCCAAACCCTGATTCTCACCAGAGGGCACCATTTCCTTTATTTCTCTCTTCAGTACTTTATCCTTTCAGGTACTCTGAGCTAGAAATGCAGATAAACAAAAATCAAACCGTTTTGTGTTTGATGCCATGTGATGGCTACATGTTGTCCGCTTCACCCCATCTCTTAAGCCTCTGCTCGCCAACATTCTGTCCACACACATGGATGCCTGGATAGAGAGCTAAACACTGTACCTCCACCCCTACCATAGTCCTCAGAAATGGCAGTGCATTATAAAGAACCCAGCCAGTAGTGAGACCCTGCAGTTCCTGGGCCTTACTCCAGTGAACCTTGAGTTGTGTCTCAGCCACTCACGTTCACACACCACATCTTGTCCTTTCCTGGAGTTGGCCCACTTGTACTTCTAATATCTGAGAAATGTTTTCTTCACAAGTTTGGTGCCCTGGCCACACTAGAGTATTTATTTTGCTGTATAATGTGATCTTTGTCACCTGCTTTCTAACTCAGAAATTCCTCTTTCCTCCTTTTAGAATTCTATGCTCATTCTTTAGGACAGTGTTTCTCCCTTTTTAGTTTTTAATCTGCATTTCTTCCCATAAACATCTCTCCCCTGATGTCCCTGATTAATAGGTAGGTAAGTTTTTCTGTGAGCTACAAGATTCCTCCCCTAACCACTCAAGATGAGTTGTGATGACCCTTGAGTGTCTTGGTTCTTGTCTTTGTCATGTTTTTCTCCATTGTTTTATGGTTGGGTTGTGTGACTTTTTTCTACTGGGCTATCATTTCCTTGAAGAAGATAGATACCGATCATATGCATTGTTTTTCTGCTAACTGGCTTAAGATCTATAGTGGTGGTTTTCAAAAAAATTATTCAGAAATTGATGACTAGGTTCATGAATCCTTATCTCCCAAAGCACTACTGGTAGTAGATGTTGTGAGTGATGATCTTTGTCAAAGCACACAGGTACATTATTTGGAGCCCTGACACAAATGAACCATGTCTTCCTCCAACAAGGGTATGATGACCAGAGTCCACTTTAAAATTTGGTTGTGATTTTATTTTAGGAGTGATGCTGTTATAGGATGACTAAAGGGAAAAGTTAGCTCACTAAATTACTAAGCTATGGTATTTGAAAAGTTTGGTATATAGGTATATTTTATATTTAAAATACTTTCAGTTTACAGTGGACTTACTGGGACATAAATCAAGGAGGATCTATAATGATACTGAACCTGTATGTACCTGGGACTTCACTGCAGACTTACTGAATTTACAACCATAAACCTTTTAACACAACATAATCCAAGAGTTAAGCATAGAATTTCCCTTTGTCTGGTTTTGCTTTTACTTGTAGTATCAATGTATTTTGGGGATCGAGTTTTTATTTTTTCAGAAGGGTTAAATAAATGGGTAAACAAATACTGTGTTTTGAACCTTGTGAAAGTGCTATTGTTGACATACAAGTATACTTCTTCCTGATTTAACTTTAAGTCTCAATCCTTGGAGATTCTCAACATCATCAACCTCCAGCTCCCAGAGCATATTAATTGCTTATTTTGGATACAGGTCAATATTGTCTCTACAGACTTTGGAATGGGCAGATAATTAAGTTAGTTATGCCCAAAACAAATGACTGGCTATGTTTCTTCATATATCAAGTTTTCTGAATCTCAAATGGGAAAAGACATTATTTAGTCCCCCAGTTTGTCAGTATTAATGTGTAATGACAAGAAGTCTTAACTATATATCCAGATTTTAAAATCCAGATTTTAAAAGTCCAAGATTACTAAGCAACTTATCAAAATCAGTATTAAGATTTTGCTATGTCTGGTTTATAGTCCTTTTTCTAAATTAATTTTTAATGTTACCACATAGTTTTTCTTCTAAAGCTTCTGGTTTATAAATTCAACCTTTAGAAATAAATTGAAATATGTCACCACTCAATTCAATTCTTGTCACACACCTTTTCTTTTTTGAAATAAAATATCTAGAGGTGTTCTTAAAAAACTTTTAGTGACTAGCTTAATGTATTAAATTGAAATGTATTGTTACTGTTAATTTTGTCATGATGCAAACTGGATACTGTTGTTTAAAATATGTTTCATATTTATAGGATAGAAGATGCTGATATTTCTGAAAAGAGTATAAATGAAGAAAATGGAGAAGTATCAGAAGACCAATCCCAGAATAAACATAGTCGCCACAAAAAAAAGAAACATAAACACAGAAGTAAACACAAGAAACATAAACATTCCTCAGAAGAAGACAAAGATAAAAAACATAAACATAAGCATAAACATAAGAAACACAAAAGAAAAGAAATTATCGATGCTTCTGACAAAGAAGGTATGTCTCCAGCAAAAAGAACTAAACTTGATGATTTAGCTTTGCTAGAAGACTTGGAGAAACAGCGGGCCTTGATTAAAGCTGAACTTGATAACGAGCTAATGGAAGGAAAGGTCCAGTCTGGGATGGGACTCATTTTACAAGGTTATGAGTCTGGCTCTGAAGAAGAAGGGGAGATTCATGAAAAGGCCAGAAATGGAAATAGGTCTGGTACTAGATCTTCAAGTACAAAGGGGAAACTTGAAGTTGTGGACAATAAAAATAGTACCAAAAAAAGAAGTAAAAGCAGATCCAAAGAACGGACTAGACATAGGTCGGATAAAAAGAAAAATAAGGGAGGTATTGAGATAGTTAAAGAGAAAACAACTAGGAGCAAGTCAAAGGAGAGGAAGAAGTCCAAAAGTCCATCCAAAAGGAGCAAGTCTCAAGACCAAGCAAGAAAATCAAAGTCCCCTGCCCTTAGGAGGCGATCTCAGGAGAAAATTGGCAAAGCCAGATCTCCTACTGATGAGAAGGTTAAAATTGAAGATAAAAGTAAGTCAAAAGATAGGAAAAAATCTCCAATTATAAATGACAGTAGAAGTCGAGATCGAGGTAAAAAATCCAGATCTCCAATTGACCTACGAGGTAAATCCAAAGATAGAAGGTCAAGGTCCAAAGAGAGAAAATCCAAAAGGTCTGAAGTTGATAAGGAAAAGAAGCCTATCAAGTCTCCCTCTAAGGATGCTTCCTCTGGGAAAGAAAATCGATCACCCAGCAGAAGACCTGGTCGTAGTCCCAAGAGGAGGAGTCTTTCTCCTAAACAACGTGATAAACCAAGGAGAAGTAGATCTCCACTCTTGAGTGACAGAAGATCTAAGCAGAGCAAATCACCTTCCCGAACACTCTCTCCGGGTAGACGAGCCAAGAGCCGGTCTTTAGAAAGAAAACGCAGGGGCCCAGAGAGAGGACGGCTTTCCTCTCCAAGGTAATGCACTTAGAGAATAAAGATGAGCACTTTTCACCAGTGGATCTGTTTTAAAAGGAAGTTTGATAATTTCGTATAGGGGACCAGGGATTTAGCTCAGTGGTTCCGGCATCTACCTGATAATTTCAGACATGAGCCAGCCCATTAAGTTATGTTAACATTTACACTTAGGAGTATTTTGTAAATGTTGAGCTTAATGACAAGAGATATTTTTCCTTTCAAGTTCTTGGTTTAATTTGCTAGATCGCTTTAAATCCAAGTGATTTGACACTTTCATGACAGGACCGCATTTGCACAACTGTCCCATCAGGTAGCCTCTATACTAGGTGGTAGCCCACCAGGGCTTGATAACTGGTAAGTCTTAATGTGTTTTCTTAGTTCACAAAGTGATGCTGGTCACCTTCACACCTGAATCTCAAATGATGTACTCAGAGAAGTTATGTAGTTAAGCATTTTTATTTTCATTGCATTTACACAAATAATACTTCTCTCCTCCTTTCTCTTATTTTATCTTGTGTTTTTATAAGTTTTAACCAGTCTTTGAAAAGAGCAGATTATTTGTGAGTACTACAGATCTGAACAAAGTCTACCTTCCTTATTTTCACTGGATCTAGGAAAGATTCTTTAAGGTTCTGTATACCATTTCCAAACCTGTGAGGCAGGTCATATTTTTATCAAAAGGGAAATGTTATTTTTATATTATTAAACTTTGAATAGCTATTTACAAGGTGTCCTGTTTAGATTGAATAGTTGTATCTAAATCTGAAATACCATTAAGTAGTGTTGAAGACCTATTTTTAAAATTTAAGTTGTAGAAAGGCCTGTGCTTATTGTAATGCACACAGCACACAGTAAGAGTAAAACTCATTGGGCCGGAGGGTTAGCTCAGTGGTTCCGGTACCTGCCTTGCAAGCGCAAGGTCCTGAGTTCGATTCCGGTAACCACATACAATGCTGGGCGTGGAGACTCATGCCCACCAGCAATCAATACTGCATACCACAGTGCCGGGCGTGGTGGCTCACGCCCGTAATCCCAGCACTCGGGAGGCAGAGACAGGAGGATTGCTGAGTTCAAGGCTTGCCTGGACTACATAGTGAGCTCAGGGCCAGCCTGAACTACAAAGCGAGACCCTGTCTCAAAAAAAAGATAAAAAGAGTAAAACTCATTGGAAAGGCCTTGGGAGATGGTTGAAAAGTTAATTTTGAGTAAGAAGCTGAGCTATTTCCTCAATTCATAGGTTAAGGTTGATTTTTGTAAGATACCACTATACTTAATTTACATTAAAAATGAATTTTCAAATGCAGGCAGAAATATCAAGATACAGAAAAAAACGATGAGGAAATGGAATATTACTTGACCGCTTTTGCTTGAGTTATCTGAAATTAGAATTAGTGGTTTTATCAATATCTTTACTAATTCTTAAAACTGTGAGGTTATAGGAAACAGACCTCTCGTAAGTTTACCATAACAGAATGTCTCTGACCATCTGAGTATAGATGTAGATATAAAGTGCGTTAATTAGTGTTTACTATAATTGTGTTGGTGTGTTTTTTGGAATCTTTACGTGTAAAATAAATTCATCGAGTGTGATTTTTCTATTAACTGGCCTTTGCCCCTCTAGAACACGCCCTCGAGATGACCTCCTTAGCAGACGGGAGCGATCCAAGGATGCCAGCCCTATCAATAGGTGGTCCCCAACGCGAAGAAGAAGTCGGTCTCCCATCAGAAGGCGGTCCCGCTCTCCTCTGAGGCGCAGCCGGTCTCCCAGGAGGAGAAGCAGGTCTCCCCGGAGAAGGTAGAGGCTGCTCACATGTCGGTACCTTCCGACTCACTGACCTGAGTGTTGCTGAGGTTCCCTTTAGTTGTGATCCTAGTTGCCTTTTGCAAGCATGTGAGATTTCACACACTGTTCTTCAGCATTATCCCTTTAAATTTACACAAATATCTGTTCATTGAAAACTCAGGCTTAGGGCCAGGGATTTAGTTTAAGTGGTACCATGCGTACCTTGGAAGCACAAGGGCCTGAGTTCAGTCTCTGGTACCACAAAAAATAAGTAACAACTCAGGTCTTTAGAAGACAGGACTTTGTTTTTCTTTGTTATAAGAGATAAATACTAAACTTTTTTTTTTTTGTCTTAACCAGCAAAGTCATAGGGTAGTAAATATATGGCCCAGTTTCTTCTCATTTTATGATTGTATTACTCATAATAAAACCTGTTTGTGGAGCCCGTGCAGTTCTGCGTTCAAAAGAGTTGACATTTCACCCATATTTCTCTTCTGTCATGTTTTATCTATTCACGTGTGCATCCCAGGTTAGCATGATTGTGTGTGTGTGTTTGTGTGCACACGTGCATGTATTTTACCTGTGTAGCGGGCCGAGGGGCGTGTCTTCTACTCCTGGGCTCCTCACCCTGTTCTGAGCTGCTGGTACCCTTAGCTTCCCTCTGCTGTCCCCTTGGTATTTGCTTCCTTGTTCTGTAGTGTTGTAATTCCATTCTCTGCCTAGTGGTGTTCTATGACATTCTACTTCTTTATTTGGTAACACATTTTCAGTAGCTTCCTAAGGAAGTCACATCAAAAAACGTGTATTTTTAACTTTGTTTCTTAAAAATGCCTTTTGTGATTGCTGATTTGGCAAGGAATAGCATTCTAGGTCAGAATCATTCTTCTTTGGAAATTCTAAATGTGTTCTATTGATTTCTAGTTTTCAGTGTTGCCTTGAGTGACCTACTCAGATTCTCAGGCTTTTTTTTTTTTTCTGAGATAGGGTCTCGCTTTGTAGTTCAGGCTAGCTCTGAGCTCACTATGTAGCCCAGGCAAGCCTCGAACTCAGCAATCCTCCTGTCTCTGCCCCCTGAGTGCTGGGATTACAGGCGTGAGCCACCACACCCGGCTCTCAGGCATTTTTAAAAGACTTGCTCTTTTTCCTTTTTTCTTCTTTATTTATAACAATAAATGTGCTGTGCTTAGAAATGTCATTATAATGTTCCTTCACATGTGGATCTCCTGGCTCCCCTCCACCCCCTGTGCTTTTTGGGCTGGATACTAGAGAAGCTGTTTTATAGCAAGAACATGGCTTTCTGTTCTGGTAAGTTAGGTCCCTTTTTTGCTTTTCTTCTTATTGTTTCCTGTTTTTTGAAATTGGACCTTCAATCTTGTTCTACTTATTTTTTCTCATTCATCTTTTCAGTTTGTCATTTTGTTCTACTTTTAGATTTTCTCATTTTACCTTCTTACCCTTCTGTTGATTTAAAAAAAATTAATTGCTTTTACCTTTCAAACAATATTGTTTATTTTGTGAGTTTTTTATTTTTTATGGTTTTCTCTACTTTATTTCTTTCCAAGATCCTTTTGCTACTTGTGTACCTTTTCCTTTGGAGACTGTTCCTCAGAAAGCTGTTCCTTCATTATTGCTGCTGTGATGTAGTAGGCAGCGAGAGAGTTGAGTGGAAGCTTTCTTCACTCTGGCAGCATAGAGTATCTCAGCTCATAGCTTCGCCTCAGAGTGATCAGAAGGCACTTCAGCATATACATGACTGTAGCTTTTTTCTCTTTGGCTAAGTTTTCCAGAATTCTGTCCCTCTGCTATGGTGTGGCTCTCAGTAGAGTTCTGTCTTTTTCTACACTGTGTAAATGTAGCCTTAATTATTCATGTTTTGGTGCCATGTCATAAAGTGGTCTGTTCTGGCTTTTAAAATAACCAATACCTTTCAAGAAAGTAAACTTGAGTCTGTGATGCTGAAGTGCAGGTGGCATTTTCTCCTGAACTGGGGAGGCGAAGATGCAAGTCCAGAGACTTGAGTCTGTCGTTTTCAGTTTTTGCCCTTGAAGTCCATCCTTCAGGGCTTTGGTGGGAACCTGTGGCACACATGGGCCCTTTCTCTCTTTAAAGATTCACCATCACTGTACTAGAAGATGTGGTTTTTCTAGTTCCTAGGCTTACTAGGGGTGTTCATATAGACATCACCTTACACCTTGTTTGTTCCCATTGTGTTAATACTCAGTTAAGTTTTGATCTGTTCTATTCCATTCATTAGCACATTCAAAGGTTTTTATTGGTGTCTCTGCTGTCACATGTGTTCATATTCTCTTTGCCTGTGGATTCTTAATTCTTCTTGACAAGGTTTCAGAAGACCACGCTAGGCCTGGTGGTCTTGCAGATCCTTTGATAGAGACCTACATCCTTTCCCGTGTGAAATCCACCTTTCTACTAACATCAGGTTCACTCTCTATGTTCCTAATGTGGGCCAACACGTTGGCATTTATAAGAATGTCTGAGGGCCATTAGACTTAAGATTCTGTCACATCTGTCTTAGCCGCATCTTAACAGCTCCGTCTTTCAGTTAGGTTTGTCAGCTCTTTACCTAATGGAGATAAGGTAAAACTCAGCCTTTCATGCTATAAATTTCTGTTGAGCAAGTACGTGTCCCATAATCGTCACAGTTGAGGCAGAACACAGCCCTTTCCCTCTTTGTACATAGTTGGTCTCTCCCTGCACTCCAGGCCTTGGCAGCCACCTGTGTGTTTTCTGTCCCTAGAGCTTCAACTTAACTTTTCAGAGAAACCCCTGGTTTTTTTTTTTTTGCTTTTTGAGACAGGGTCTCGCGTTGTAGTTCAGGCTGGCCCTGAGCTCATTATGGTGCCCAGGCAAGCCCGCCGCGAACTCAGCAATCCTCCTGCCTCTGCCTCCCGAGTGCTGGGATGACAGGCGTGAGCCACTACGTCCGGCATTATGGTATACGGTGTTGATTGTGGGTGGGCATGTCTCCACGCCCAGCATGATATGTGGTTTCCGGGGATCGAACTCAGGTCTTTGCGCTTGGGAGTCAGGCACCGGAACCACTGAGCTAACCCTCCGGCCCAGAAACCCCTGTTTTTAAAACTCTTACTTTAGAAGTTCTCATAATGAATGACAGACGGGCAGCTGAGGATAGTCAGCAGTTGGTGAGGCCAAGAGAACACAGGCGCTGCTTCCTGACTTTGTGATGCAGCTGCTGAGTCCAGAAAAGCCTGATGTCGCTGTGCTATCTGAGAAATCTGAACTCCCATACCTGGGTAGCCCAACCTCTGTGTTGTGCGGATGTTAAACAGCTGGCGTGGAGTTCAGTTCATAGTACCAAAAAAGAAAAAGTACACAAACTATTTATTCCCATAGAGGCTACATTCAAGTTGATATTCATAAATTTTTTCATTACCAATTTTTTAGTTTAAAATTTGATAAAAACAGTAGCTGTATTTCAGTGATGTTACTTAACCTGATGATTCAGATCTTTCTTAGGTTTATTCAATTTTATTTTTTGAAAGCATTTTACAGAAAGTACAGGCTCACCTTATGCCCTGGCCCTGCCCCACTTTAATTGGTATTTTAGGCAATGTGTATGTTTTTTTTCTTCAAATAGAGATAGAGGCCGGAGGAGCAGATCACGCTTGAGAAGGAGGTCACGATCCCGGGGTGGTCGCAGACGAAGGAGCAGAAGCAAAGTAAAGGAAGACAAATTCAAAGGAAGTCTTTCGGAAGGAATGAAAGTAGAGCAGGAGTCTTCGTCTGATGATAAGTAAGAACAGAACTTTCTCATTATTTAATTTCTCTGGTTTCGACAAACTGTGATTGACTGAAAATGTTCAAATGATTTTGAACAGAATATAATAAGTGAATTGTCATTTAGTTCTGAATTCAAGAATTACTCTTGTGTGATTTCCAGATAGCGGTTTTCTGGATTTAAAGGTTCCTTTTGTGTGGAGTGTATACTAAGCAATGGTTTCATTAAGAGCCTTTTATTTTTATTTTGAAAAATGAATATATTAGTCCTACTATCTGAGATGCCTCTTTAAGGGGAGGAATTTTTATACAGAGTTTGAACTTGACTTCATGTCCCATGTTGCATACTTTATACTTGGGACTAGCTGGTGACAAGTATGCTGATTGTAATGGGAAAACAAGAGAAACTTTTCAGCACCTAGTAAAATATTAGTAAACGTTTTAAATTACAAACTCCGTTGTCTGAATGAAACATTACAGAAATGAGTAATGTAGTGTGGTAGTTTTCCACATTGGGGGTACTTGTGTTTTGTGATGAGAGAACAGAGTAGAGAAGTGAAGTAGCCCTGAGAAGAGTATAAAGAGCCAGGGATGGATGGCTCTTCTAAACTCAAAGGTCTTTATTGTTGCCATTTTTTGTGCCATAATAATTGAAGAGAAGGAAATTGAGAAGGGTAAATTACTAATACCAGGGTTTCAAATGAGGCGACTGAGACAGTTTAGGAGTATTGCAATGTAAGATTTTTGCTCTGTCTTAATGATGACCTACAGTTTTCAGCTTTCAGTTTTCAACATGTAATTTTAGTTTGAGAAGCTCTAAAGATGTTTGAAATTTTGTTTTAAAGCCTTGAAGATTTTGATGTAGAGGAAGAGGATGAAGAAGCACTAATAGAACAGAGAAGAATACAAAGACAAGCGATTGTTCAGGTGTGTGGTTTTTGCAAATAAATTTTAGTGAATTTTCTAGTCACTTGTAGGTGACATCACTGGTAAGTGATGGCGATGATGCCTGAGCAGGGCTTTCAGAAAGGAGCATATATATAAAACTCCTGAGATTTGATAGTTTTATTAGTTATCAGAACTGAAATGTTACCCCTTATTTTGTTACAGATAAAACCAGTAAAAACTTGTAGCTGTGAGAATTTGAGATTTGATTTTTAATTAACATGAAAATTCTCATCCATGAAAAGTTGAAAAATTCCTTTAGCAAAAATTGTATTACTGTATGGAAAAAGGCAAATATTACAATGAAACATTGGAAAACCAATTTTGAGAATAGTTTTGAGCTAGCTGAGGAAGAAAATAAGGAGCGGGGAGGGCACGACAAGATCCCAGTAGAATTGCTTGTGGTTTGCTGCCTTGGGAGACACTCGTGACCTCACCTGTCCCAAAGTGAAACTGTATCAGGTCTTTGGGTCCTTTGTGGGCAGTGGGCCCTCTCTGCGAGGGCAGAGCTAAACAAAAACAGCGTAGCTGGTCACTGGGATGTCAAGTAAAGGCAGGAAAGAACTTGAATCACAAGAGAAGCGGGGAAGCTGGTGAAGTTGTTAGGAAATTGGAACCCCTGATTTTGGTTGTATCTTTTTTTGTTCTTGCCCAGGTCCACAATCCCTTATCTCCAATCCTTGGGGCCAGATGTGCTTCAGAACTCAGAAAGTTTTGAATTTTAGAAAGGTAATAAGGTGCATCTATGTATATCACATAGTGCCATCAGTGGGGTCTGAAGCAGACCCATAGTCAACACATCATCAACCCCATGGTCAACACATCTCTCCAGTGAGATGTACACATTGTTGCCCTGTGGTGTGAGGCGGTGAATAGCATCTCATCTGGTCAGCTCAGAATTTGCCACCTAATCAGTGTGCACCCAACACAGAAAAATTTAGTCAAGAAGGATAAGAATTGCGTAAGGGATTCTGGATCTGAGTCAACCAAGGGATCAGTACCTTTTTGTTGTTGTTTTACAATGAGACTCTTAACTACTGAATCAGCAACTTTTAGTAACTTAATATATTCAGATAGCCTTAAGATTTTATGAAAATGATCTATTGTATTGTCGTTACAGAAATATAAGTATCTGGCTGAAGACAGCAACATGTCTGTGCCCTCGGAACCTAGCAGCCCCCAGAGCAGCACTCGAACACGATCACCCTCTCCAGATGACATCCTGGAGCGGGTAGCTGCCGACGTTAAAGAGTACGAGCGGGAAAATGTTGACACGTTTGAGGCCTCAGTAAAAGCCAAGCATAATCTCATGACAGTTGAACAAAATAATGGTGCGTGAGGTAGATTTTTTTCTAGCCACATTTTCCCTGACTTTTTACCTGTATAACTATAATCAGAGAACTTAGTTGAGGGTGAGATTTGGGATAGGAAAAATGGAAGGGAAAAGGAAGGTTGCTTTTGCTAACTGTTACAGTAAGTCTGTCATTTTAAATGTTCCATATATAAATGTGATTTTTACTAGTCACTATCCTGAATTCAGTGTACTGAACTCCCATATTTTCCTTACTTGTGTTCTACATACAAGAGTATTTTAAAGCAAATCCCAGCCACAATTCCATTCAACTTATAAATATTTGTTTAATTTCAATATCTGTTTCTAATCTCTATCTCGAATAACTTCTTTGATATTTTTCTTTTTTCTTAGAGTGAACAACTTAGTTCTGATAATGCAGTTGTGGTGTCTTAATATACTTAAACTTTTACGTATATTATTGCTAAATATGTGTACTAAATTGCAACTTGAAATTTCAGTGGTTCTTTCTGGCTTCAATACATTTTGGTTTTTTTTTTGAGACAGGGTCTTGCTTTGTAGTTCAGGCTGGCCCTGAGCTCCTACATAGCTCAGGAAAGCCTTGAACTCACCAATCTACCTGCCTCTGCCTCCCGAGTGCTGGGATTACAGGCATGAGCCACCAAGCCTGGCATTTGTGGTACTGATTGCTGGTGGGTGTGACCTACCACGCCCAGTATTGTTGTATGTGGTTACCAGGGATTGAAACCAGGAACTTGAATTTATGCAGACACTGGAACCACTGAGCTAAATCTCCAACCCTTCAATAAATTTTTAGATGTAATATGTAGTCATAATTATGTTGTAAAATTATTTGGATTAACTATATGGTTATATAATCAATTTAGTAGTTTTAGCATTTTGGTCTCCCATTTCCTCTTTAGGAAGTATCTTTAATTATTAAGACATCTTTGTGTTTTAAATTCTGTCTTCACATAGAAAAAAGTGTATTATACACACCTGTAGAAATATCTTCCTTATTTGCTTCTAAAACATACGCCATTCAAAGTCTTTAACGGTGGATATTCAGGTTCTGCTCAGTTGTTGGCTCTGTGTGGCAGATTAACTTAAGGGCCTGGGGTCATTTTTAATGCGTGGCCTCTGTGTTTTGGGTACTGTACTTTCCTCCAAGCAGGATTGTTGGATCAGAAGAATGAATGATTATATACTGTTGCTATACATTGTCAAATTTTTCTCTTAAAAGAGCTATATAGTTTTGCTAGCCCATAAATAGTGTCATCTGCTTATTCATCTAGAACCTTATTAACCAAATATTTTTATACTTTTGATTTTTAGCCAGGATTATAGGAGAGAAGCAGTATCTTATAACAGGTTTTTTTTTTTTGGTTTTTTTTTTTTGAGACAGTGTCTCGCTTTGTAGTTCAGGCTGGCCCTGAGCTCACTATGTAGCCCAGGGAAGCCTCAAACTCAGCATTCCTCCTGCCTCTGCCTCCTGAGTGCTTGTATTACAGGCATGAGCCACCATGCCCAGCATTTATTGCAGTTTTAATTTAAATTTTCCTTACTATAAGTGAAATTCGATGTGTGTATAAACAATTGCATTTTTCATTTTTTGCCCAGTTTTCTGTAGGATTTAGACTTTTTTTTTTTTTTTTTTTTTGAGACAGGGTCTCACTTTGTAGTTCAGGCTGGCTTTGAGCTCACTATGTAGCCCAGGCAAGCCTCAAACTCAGCAATCCTCCTGCCACTGCCTCCCGAGTGCTGGGATGACAGGTGTGAGTCACCACACCTGGCAGAATTTAGACTTTTTAATGGAAAAACATATAGATCAGTATCTATCTTTGTCTATAGTGAATGGTTTTAGGTGCAGATTAAAAATAGGTTTCTTTAGAGTCATTATTTAACTTAGCTTCCTCATTTAAACAGTGGAAGAAGTTGATGTTAGGTCTTTCTGGAATGCACCGTTTTAGTGAAGTGGATACTTCTCTATAAAGTACAATGAAATAATTTGAAATTACTAATTGAAAACTAATGAGCAAAAAGGAAAAAATGGCCGGGCGTGGTGGCTCATGCCTGTCATGCCAGCACTCGGGAGGCAGAGGCAGGAGGAGTGCTGAGTTTGAGACTTGCCTGGGCTACATAGTGAGCTCAGGGCCAGCCTGAACTGCAAAGGGAGACCCTGTCTCAAAAAAAAAAGCGGGGGAAAAATGCTTGTGCTTTGTTTGTGTCTTTTCAAATGTTAATGCTTCTTTCCTTTAAGGTTCATCTCAGAAGAAGCTATTGGCACCTGATATGTTTACAGAATCTGATGATATGTTTGCTGCGTATTTTGATGTAAGTAATTTTAAATTGGTGAAAAAGTATAACAAATCCAGGCAAGTACATAAGTAAAGATAAAGCTCACGTAAAAGACATTAGCTTGCTTTTTTTTTTTTTTTTTTTTTTCTATTAACATTTAGAAAATTGGCTCAGGGGGTATCTGGAAACTATTATACTTCTGAATCCTCTCCTAAGCTAAAGTTATATCAGAAATCTTTTTTTTTTTGAGACAGGGCCTCGCTTTGTAGTCCAGGCTGGCTCTGAGCTCACTATGTAGCCCAGGCAAGCCTGGAACTCAGCAATCCTCCTGTCTCTGCCTCCCAAGTGCTGGGATGACAGGCGTGAGCCACCACGCCCGGCACTGTGGTATGTGGTATTAATGGCTGGTGGGCGTGAGTCTCCATGCCCAGCATTGTATGTGGTTACCGGGGATCGAACTCAGGGCCTTGTGCTTGTGAGGCAGGCGCCGGAACCACTGAGCTAAATCTCCGGCCCCATATATCAGAAATCTTAAAACAGGTAGTGCAGATGGGCTGAGGGTGGAGCTCAGCACTAAAGTACTTGCTTGGTATGTGCCAGGCAGGCCTTGAGTTTGATCTGTCGTAGCATTAAAAAAAATACGTATACATTTGTATTACAGAACAGTTCCAGAGCCCTATGGAAGTCACATGCCAAGTGACTTAGTAGTATTGTGTATATATTTTCAGTGTCCATGTAGGTAGACACATGTGGTAGTCAAGGCAGTATTAGTATTTTCCAGACCTTTATAACAGAGTGCACATTAAGCTGCTTTATTGTAGGCAGTTGATTTAGGGACCTAGTAGTACTCACTGAAGAGTTGAAAAAGTTACAAAAAGTCCTGAGAAATTTATCAGTGCCTTTTGTTTAAGAAGTCTTTTAATTATATTCAAAAGTAAAGCCATTTTTAACATGAATTTAAAAGCCCTTGAGAATCACAAAATGAAGAGCACAGATGTCGGTGCCATCTAGTAGTTTTGTCCCAGTCTGCTTATCAGCTAAAGAAAACTAGATATTATTTTGAGTTTTCATTTATAATTCCCTAACCCTGATCCTAAAAGGTTATGAAAATACTTTAGAATTTTTTTTCCAAAGGTTACTACAGTGTATGAAACTTGGCTAATCGTGTTTCAGCTGTGTTGCATTAACATGATGGATAGTAATCATTTAATGTGTAATAAAATATTTTCTTGCCTTTTTTGATATAAAGGTAGTTTTTAAAATATCTGATTAGTAGATAAGCAACTCAAGTTGCCTGCTTAATTTCAGAGTGCTCGTCTTCGAGCTGCTGGTATTGGAAAAGATTTCAAAGAGAATCCCAACCTCAGAGATAACTGGACGGATGCAGAAGGCTATTACCGTAAGTTCACTTTTTTTTTTTTTTTTTTGAGACAGGGTCTCACTTTGTAGTTCAGGCTGGCTCTGAGCTCACTATGGAGCCCAGGCAAGCCTCGAACTCAGCAATCCTCCTGCCTCTGCCTCCCAAGTGCTGGGATTACAGGCGTGAGCCACCACGCCCCGCATTGCGTGTGCTTATTGGGATCGAACTCAGGACCTTGCACTTGCGAGGCAGGCGCCTGAACCACTGAGCTAAATCTCTGGCCCTGTAAGTTCACATTTTTGACTAACTTTAGAGTTCATCATAACACTGTTTAAAGGTCACATGAAGTGGTTCAGATATATGTTGATGGAGAACCCTGGAAAATGATCTCACTCTCATGA
>PVIC010031838.1:0-21065 GCA_004025085.1 Thryonomys swinderianus | reverse complement strand
AGGAACACTCTAAAAAACAACCATCTTAGATCAACCCTTCATCTTAAAATTGAGGAAAGAGACCCAGAGACCCAGAGACGTGAACTGACTTGGAGATAAGATAAAGGGAGCTGGCAGAGCTGATTCATCACACACCACAAAATAAGAGAAAAGCAGGCAAGAAAAGCCTGTCCAGTCAACTCTTTCACCATAAACTTACCGGTGTAAACCTGCTGAGATCATTTGTGTATGTATTAGATAAAAAGAATCTGCTATCAGGATAAACACATTGAGGTTCCTTGTAAAAGGAATTTCTTTTTTTTTTTTTTTTTTTTGCTTTTGGAGACAGGGTCTCGCTTTGTAGTTCAGGCTGGCCCTGAGCTCACTATGGTACCCAGGCAAGCCGCCGCGAACTCAGCAATCCTCCTGTCTCTGCCTCCCGAGTGCTGGGATGACAGGCGTGAGCCACCACGTCCGGCATTGTGGTATGCGGTGTTGATTGTTGGTGGGCGTGTCTCCACGCCCAGCATTATATGTGGGTACTGGGGATCGAACTCAGGACCTTGCGCTTGCGAGGCAGGCGCCAGAACCACTGAGCTAACCCTCTGGCCCTGTAAAAGGAATTTCTAATAAAAAGGAATTTTAATAAAGGAATTAAAAAGAATCATTCTAAGAAATACTTAGGCTTTTTCAGATATGAGACACAACATTGGCTACCAGAAGTACAAGCTGGGTTTGGGAAGCAAAAAAAAAAATGACAGATCAGGCTTACTAAAGATTCTGATGTCATGTCTGTAATTGGGCCATAATTTCAATTTGGCCAACCTTTAAACAATCTTGTTAATAATTGGCAAGATTACTGCTTCATGCTCCTCCTTGTAGTACAGTTAATTACACTTTTGGCATTAATGCGATAGACTACGTTATAATTTTCGTGAGCACATTATAATTTCAAATTTAGCACACTCTTCCTTTCTATACAAATAAGAGGCTTTACGCCCTACCTGCTACATGACCCAAATCAATAATTCGATGTAGTCTAGGAACCTAATTTTCACTGCAGTCCCAAATAACTTCAAAATGCTTTTGAGAACTATACTCCTATGAAATAACTTTTTCAGAGAAAAGCCCTTGCAGGAAGACTGTCAATTGCATTCACAATGACAACAAGGAATAAGAAAGGCATTTCTAAGGCCCGTTTTAAGGCTAGAACTACTATAGAGTAAAAGAGCAAAAAAACCAGAAAGACGTAAGGTAAATTGACTGATCGCTCTAAATGTGTTTTCTCATCAGAAAATTGACAAAACTGAACTTGGTAATCTACGGGCTTTCGAGTCGTTGGTCCACGATGAAGGATCGTTCAAATTTGAAATAAAACTGATCCCCTTCACTATGGAGTAACTAACCCCAATTTTCTCCACCTCACCTTCTTATACAAGAAAATGGGGGGAGGTTAAACCAGAATGGTGAGGAGTAAGCCCTCGGTGAAGACCCAGACCCTGAGGGCCAGGCTCGGCAAGTGATAGAGCGCATCTCGCCATGTTATCCTATCTTAAACGGCTCCGCATCCAAACAGTTTAGAATCTTGCCTGTTACTGCCATAGCTGGAAGAGGATCACAAACCCAACTTGGTCATCTGCCCTTCTGGGCTCACAGCCGTCCAGGGCAGTCCTCCGGCCTATCCTAATCCCTCCCAGCTGCAGAGTAAAGCCCAACCCTCCTTCCTCCTGACCTTGGGGTGCCAATAACTCCCGCCCAGCGCCCTCACAGTACCTTAAGGGGATCCCTCTCCGGATCAGACATTTCTCCCATCCCCCCCCCCCCGCCGCCGCCGCCGCCCAAATGTAGGACAGGGACGCTTTAAGGCCACCGTCTCTCTTCCGGAACCGAAGAGACCTCCTTCCAAATAGGAAAAGCCAGAAAGAGAATAAGACAGAAAGGGGAGACCTGGACCCCGGAAAGTCACTTCTCTGGCCACCCACAGAGGTCAGCTATCTGGTCTCTTGCGCATCCCTCTTCTCTCCACCTCAGACCGCAGGGAGTAGCCCAGATAGAGCACCGCAGGACCCAAGCTTGTCGGAGCCTCGCTTCGCGTACGCCCTCAGCTCCATCCCAAGATCTTCGAGTGAGGAGCCGGGGAGGAAACCGGTCCCTTCTCTCACCTGGGGCGGAGGCGCTCGCTCATCGTAGCTGGTGGAGAAGACCGACGAGGCGCAGCGCCACGCGAAGACAGAACTGAACCTCTGGCGCAGAGACGGCCGCCACGCCCACCCTCTCGGGCCTTTGCTCCTGCCGCTGCGCGGGTGGACACGGCCGGTGGTGAATACCCCCAGCTCAGACCTGTACCACCGCTACTTCCGGCGTCTGCTCCGCGCCCCCCCATGTCACAACCGCCGTGGTACCACCCTCTTGCGCCTGCGCATTCGCGCGATGCTGGCTGTGCCGACCGGTAACCCCGCCTACCGGAAGAGGCGGGCTCAGAGGGGAAGATGCGAGTGGAGCTTCTGAAGAGAGGACCTCCGTGGAGGTGGCTCGCGCATTTGCCTGTTCACAGCCAACGCAGGGAACAGTGCAAAGCCAAACCAGACTTAAAATAATTTAAGTATGTCACATTAATTGATACAAGCATTTGCGTTAAACCTCTGTGAGGTAACAATCGAAAAGAACCAGGCGAGCCTTATCAGGCAGTAATGGGGACATCCTGCCGCCGGGCCAGGTCTCGGGGGTTGGGAAGGCGCTAGGGGGCTGGCCGGGAGCGATCAGAGTGATCGATTGGCGGCTGCTGGGCTTTTCAGATCCAGGGGTGCGGAAGGTGCTGGCTGTTCGGTGAGTTTCTCGCATTCTAGGTCGCAGAAAGATTTCTCTGGGAAGAAAGGGGAGTAGAACGGCTAGTCTAGAGCCCTGAGTGGGGCTGCGGAGTGGCTGGCTGCTGGCCCCGGCGTACCTTGCTGAGCTCGGAACGTTCTCAGCAAAAGGAAGGGCGCGGGGAGGAGAAGAAACTGTGTTTGCTGACTCCGGAGAAGTCAGCAAAGATTAGCATAACAGATTCGCCTGGTGCCAGGAGGCTGGGGAAGTTTTAACTCGCTGCTTTCCGGAACAACGCCTGGAGCTGACAGCAGATAACCCGGTTATCTTGTGTTGGTTTCGATTCTGTGCTATATTTCGTCGCTGCGCGTTGCGGTTCATTTATCTGTTGTTGTGTCTTACACAGGCTAACATCGGGAACGACAGTCAGAATGGGGATCCAGAACCAACAACAAAATTAGCATCCTAGAGGAGCTCGGGTAAGAAAACAGACATAGCTTGTTACTGTGCAAATCTACAGATATTTTTCCTGTAGGGATTGATGAAGTGTGCGTTGGCCTACAGTCAGAATCATGGAACCTCTTTCTAAAGTTAGTAAAGGAAGGGCCAAGGACTGTCTTAAGAGTTGTGGATTATTTTCGGGATCCCTCCCCCAGGGGTTCATGTGTGCTATTTAAGGTCATGGTTTGGGCGGTTTTGGTTTGTTTCTGCTGGGTTGTTTTGTTTGTGTGTGTGTTTGTTACCTTTTCCTCGTTGCTGAGGCGAAATACCCAACACCCAAAGTTAGAGGGGCAGGGGTTTGTTTAGTCCACAGTTCATAGAGGTTTCAGGCCAGGCGTGTGGGGGCGGGGCTTCAGGGCAGGTAACGCAGACTTGGCAGAGCAGAAACAACATGGTGGAAGGCTACAATAAGTAACAACGGACCTTAAGAACTCATTTCTTCCCTTTTATTTTATTCAGACTACTTAGGGTGGGTAACATTTCCCCCCTTAATCCTAGTGCTCTGAGCCTAGCCCACCATGAATCAGTCACACCCTCTAGATTCAACTACCTCCACATGAGGTTTTGAGGAGGCCATGTAGACACAAACCATAACAGCTTGGTTGGTTGGTTTGGGGGTTTGTTGTTGGTTTGGGGTGTTTTTGTTTTTGTTTTTGAGACAGGGTCTCACTTTGGTGTTCAGGCTGGCTCTGAGCTCACTATGTAGCCCAGGCAAGCTTCGAACTCAGCAATCCTCCTGTCTCTGCCTCCTGAGTGCTGGGATTACAGGTGTGAGCCACCACGTCCGGCACTGTGGTATGTGGTATTGATTGTTGGTGGGCGTGAGTCTCCACACCCAGCATCGTTTGTAGTTACCAGGGATCGAACTTAGGACCTTGCGCTTGCGAGGCAGGTGCCGGAACCACTGAGCTAACCCTCTGGCCCATGGGGTTTTTTGTTTTGTTGTTTGAGACATGGTCTGGAAAAGTTGCCCAACCTAGCCTCAAACTTGTGATCCTCTCAGCTCAGCCTCCTGAATAACAG
Source organism: Thryonomys swinderianus (assembly GCA_004025085.1). Lineage (NCBI taxonomy): Eukaryota > Metazoa > Chordata > Mammalia > Rodentia > Thryonomyidae > Thryonomys > Thryonomys swinderianus. Next base: position 16,757 of record PVIC010031838.1, on the reverse strand, counting down.
ATTATGATTACCATTGTGCATCCTTCATAGCACCTGGCTAGTTGTTTTTTGTAAGTAAATAGTTCATAGTTCTCATCATAATGCAGATGTGTACCTCCAAAGAATAACCACTGTGTACTATTGGAAAACAGTTTTGTTTTGGATAGTTTCCCTTAGGATAAAGATGAATTGCTTGTTTGGTAAATGGTTAACAGTATTTGTTTTGTAAATGGATTCAAAATCTCCGTTTTGATCTGTTTAATAATCAGAAGGTTCTCGATTATGGTACTGTACAATTATAATATTTGCAGCTTTGTGGCTGTAGAAAGATTCATTCAACAAATGTTATGTGCCAGGGATAATGGTAGGTTTTCAGAATAGTTTTGCACAGGGTACATATGTTCTCTGCCCTCTAGAACTTTATAGAAACAGTAAGAAATATTTTAAGAGAAATAACTTTTGATGGAGCTTTGGAATTAAACATTTTCTTTTCCCATCTACATAGTAACAGAGGTCCTAACAATGCATGGGATAAATGCTTGCATGATATATATTTAACAAAGATATCAACCTAAACAAATTTACTGATGGATTGTACTACAAACTACAAGTAAAATATTAGGGACTGTGTTCCTGCATGTAAATATGTTTCATATATGTGTTGAATGATACATACTTATTGTTAATATGCTAAATGTTAGCGGAGCTTCAGTTCTTACACTTTAAGAGTTTTATTGTTGGGCCGGAGATTTAGCTCAGTGGTTCTGGCACCTACCTCGCAAGCACAAGGTCCTGAGTTCAATCCCCTATTCCCATAACCACATACAATGCTGGGCATGGTGACTCACACCTGTAATCCCAGCACTTGGGAGACAGAAACAGGAGGATTGCTGAGTTTGAGGCTTGCCTGGGCTACATAGTGAGCTGAGGGCCAGCCTGAACTACAAAGTGAGACCCTTCTCAAAAAAAAAAAAGTTTTATTGTTTTCTTTTGGGGAAACCAAGAATCAAACTCTTATCTTGTGCTTTCCAGGCAGGCATGGCATCACTGAGCTATGTCCCTGTCCCCAAGAGTTTTATTATTCTTATACCCTAGTAGGTATTTCTTATATCACTTTGGAAACCTCTAATTGATAATCTTTAGATACTAGTCTGAGTTTATTCTTAACTACTCTAGGCTTGAATGAAGTGTTTAAGGCTATTCATTTTTAAATACGAATATAATCTGATATTCATGGCTATTAATCGCCTGTCAGTGGGACAAAGCACATGATATGTACAGTTTAATGGAGGAAAGATTTATTATGGTTCATGGTTTCAGAGGTTTACCCATGGTTAGCTGGCTCCAACACAGAAGCCTCATAGTGGAGAGGCATGGCAGCCAAAGCTGCGGCGAGCAGGCAGAGAGCCAGAGCAGGAGGTAAGTCCCCCGAGAGCAGTCCCCAGTCACCATTCCCTCCAGCTGGGCTGCACTTGATAGGAGCCCATGTTCTTATGAACTCATCAGTGTGGCAGTCCATTGATAAGGTTAATATCCTTCTGAATACCCTCCTCTGAGGACAGGCTTTTCAGGGGGATGTTTTAGGTCTAAATCATGACATCCAGTTGACTTGCTATAACTTACATAGCAAACATTTTATTCTACCTGTTCTTCAGACATCTTTTCCTTCAACTAATCAATAACTTGTTAAAGTCTTTTTTTGCTCTTGTCTCATTTAAGAGATGTTGAAAATTTTTTGATTGTTTTTCCTGTGACTGATTTCTAGGAGATTTTACATATTAAACATGCCCAGAACTAGGAATATTTCTCTTAATATGAAGCTATGTCTTATCTGGGCTAAAATATTTTTAAAATTTCATTTAACCTAGGTTGTTTGAAATGAATATAAAAGGTAAGACACATACATAAAATATTGGTACATGTTGCTCATTATCTCACATTTATCTTTTTCAGGAAAGGATGAGTGATATTCGGCCCCAAATGAAAGTGTGTCCTTACTGTAAGAAGCCATTTAAACGATTAAAGTCCCACTTGCCGCACTGTAAGATGATGAGACCAGCCACACCTACCAATCAAAATATTTCTCAGTTAAAACCACCTACTGATCCACATACTAAAAAAGTGAGCAGAGAACTTGCCAAAGATATGCCTATATCAAAGGAAAGTGGGTGTCATCCTTCAGAAACAGAAGCATTGTTATTGGCTGGCTCAGTGGAACCTGCTTTGTTGAATCAAGATAGAAACTATTCATCACCTGACCCTAATGATATACAAGCCTCACCTGCAAATTTAAAACTGGACACAGTTGACCCCCAAAGACAGGGGCTTCTAGTAAAATTACTGGATATGCCTACTGATATCTACCATCAGTCTTCAGCAAATCTCACTGATAGGGCTAAAAATATCACAGGTGCAGTGTTGAGCAAGGAGAGAGATTCCAGAGGCAGAGGTCACCTCTCAGGAGTCTTCACTGGCATTGAAGATACTGAGATTCAGAAAAAGAACTCAGAATCACTCGTGTTAGGCCTTCATATTGGTCCATTAGCTAAAATTCAAGTTGAGGAGAATGAAGAAAAAGGACTTGGCCTTGGAATGGAGAGATGTAGGAGCAAAGGAAATGCAGAGAAAACTATATTTGCAACAGAGATGCAAAAGTGGGATTCTGTGAACCATGACTCTAAGAACTGCAGCTCTGGTGATAGAGCCACAGAGAAACCGAAAAACGAAGGTCGGCTTATAAAAGTGTTGACTCCACAGATGGCAGTTTATAGTCAGTTTCTTCCTATGTCGCCATCAGATAGTCAAAGTCTTGCCCCTCTGGCTGTGGAATCTCTTCAAGAAGGGAAAGCACAGTTCTGCAGTCATAATCAAGTCCCTGATAGGAAGTTATTAGGGAAAAGTAAAGCAGCAGCATCCTTAGAGCCCAAATCTGGCTGTCAACCCCAGGTTTTGCACAGTTGGTGCCAGCAATCTATATATTCTGGCCAGCATTGCTTTTCTAAAAGTGCCTTTATTGATCATGTTGGTGCCGTAGACAGAAAGACTCTCCCCAGCTCCATTGGGCTGGAGTGGTTTCCAGAGCTTTATTCCGGTTATCTTGGACTTGGTGTGTTGGCAAGGAGGCCTCAGTATTGGAACTCGATGGTTCAGAAGCCTCCACTCAGCAGTCCTCAGTGGGGAAACCTCTCACAAGGTAAAGCTCATTCTCAGCAGCCTTCTAGCCCATTCACAATGCTTCATATCTTTGGAATGTGAGTCAGAATACTAATATTTTCATTCATTTAGCTTATTTTTGTAAGGGACTATGAAAGTCCACTGGATTTAGAATTGTGGAAATATTACTTCTTGCCCCTGGAATCAGTACTTGTGCTTTAGTAGATGGGTATTCAAACTGAACAGACCCAAATAAAGGTACAACGATTTCAAAATTCAATCAGAACCAGTTTAGACAGGAAACAGGTTCCAGGTTTATGAAATCAGTACAACATACAGAAATTTAGGGTAGCAGAGAAGGTATAAGCAGAGACTAATCTAAGACAGGGTTAAAACTAGCCAGGTAAGCAGGGTAGTCAAAACAGGTGATCCTGAAGTGATAAACCGTTAAAGATTAAGGACCAGAAATGTGATGTGGCTTAAAAAGTATCAAAGTCTGTGCATTAGAAGAACTAATCCAGGGCTGGAGATTTAGTTCAGTGGTTCTGGCGCCTGCCTTGCAAGCGTAAGGTCTTGAGTTTGATCCCGGTAACCACATACAATGCTGGGTGTGGCGACTCATGCCCACCAACAATCAACCAGCAATCAGCAGCACATACCACAGTGCTGGGCGTGGTGGCTCACACCTGTACTCCCAGCACTCAGGGGGCGGAGACAGGAGGATTGCTAAATTCGAGGCTTGCCTGGACTACATAGTGAGCTCAGGGCCAGCCTGGACTACAAAGTGAGACCCTGTCTCAAAAAAAAAAAAAAAAAAAAAAACCTAATCCAGAGAGATTAAGGCTCTAGGACAGCTCAAGATTGAGCCTTGAGACATGGAAGATTGTGTAAGTAAGACCTAGGAGAAAGAGACTGGGCATTGAAAATGATCTCAGTTGCCCGCTTGTCTCTTTAAAGGGTTCTTACATGCTCCTGGCCATTAACTAAAATAAGTGAATGAAAGAAAAGAGGAACTCAGATAAGAGCCAGAAAGTTCCTGACAGATGTTTCAAATTCAGTAGTCTCACTTTTTTGTGCTGAATCTTTAGTTACTGAATTACCTCTAGTTATAATACATGAAATTTAGTCATTTTTCTCACCAAGAGGGTTGGGATTTTTTTTTTTTTTTTTTTTTTGAGACAGTGTCTCACTTTGTAGTTCAGGCTGGCTCTGAGCTCACTATGTAGCCCAGGCAAGCTTCAAACTCAGCAATCCTCCTGTGTCTGCCTCCCAAGTGCTGGGATGACAGGTGTAAGCCACCACACCTGGCACTGTGGTATACGGTATGTGGTACTGATTGCTGGTGGGCGTGAGTCTCCACACCCAGCATTGTATGTGGTTACTGGGGATCTAACTCAGGATCTTGCACTTGCGAGGCAGGCGCCAGAACCACAGAGCTAATCCTCCGGCCCTAATTTTTTTAATTTTAATTTTTCTCCCCCAACTCCCACCCCAGCCCTGGGAATTGAACCTAGAATCTTGGCACTGCACTATACTCCAACCTATTTCTATTTTTTAGTTTGAGATATCTTGCTAAGTTGCCCAGGCTGGGCCCAAACTTGGCGGTCCTTGTCCCTCAGCTAAAGTATTGGCTATGTAGGTCAATAATAGAGCACGTCCCTGGCATATATGTGGTCTTGTCTTTAGTCTCCAGTACCTCATCAAAAAGCATTTTTTGGGAGGTATTAAAATTATCCATTTCTTTTTCCTTTTTAAATTTTTCCTTTGTTTGATTTTTGTTTGGTCCTAGAGATTGAACCCAGGGCCTCATGTGTGCTAAGCATGCAGCCTACCACTAGGCCACAACCTTATCTTTTCTAGCAGTTTTCAAGATGGATACATATTAAGGAATGAGTATTGCTAGCTAACCCTGCATTTTCTTCAATTACCTCAGTAGATACAGGTTTTGCCACAAATGAGCCTTAACGTCTAGACTTTGTTTTTGCAGTACTAGGGATTGAACTCGGCAACCTGTGCCAGGCAGGTGGTGGCATCACTAAGCTAAATCTCCAGCTCTAGACTTTTTTGGCCAAAGTTATAGTCTCCAGATCAAAGTGAAGTGACTTGTGAGGCACATATGTGGTAATTTTAACATTTGTGTTCCCATGCAGCTTTCAGATTGCTTCCGTCTCTGTTTTGCAAATAATGAAATAGGCATAGAGGATGTGACTTCTCCAAGTAAGTGGTAGAACCTAGTCTGGTGCCTAAGATTTTTTTCAACTAAACCAGGTTGTAGAAAGTACACCACAGTGAGAAACAGGTATTTATTTGTTACAGTGCCCCACTTCTCTTGAATTTTTCAGTTGCTTACACACACGAAGTATTACATGATTAATCTTTCTAGCAAATTGAAGGACTTTTTTTTTCTGTTCTTTTATAATGCTAAAAAGCATCCTTGATACATCTACTTATCATTTTAGAGAAAGAAAGGAAAGGATGAATGAATGTTTATTAGTAATGATTTGTTCCGTTATATAGGCTTTGATTTATAATTATACTTTTTCCTTCTACCCACCTTGCCTGTGTCATCCCACTTCTTTTCTTGTTTTGGTTGATTGGTTTGTTTGATTTTTGGTACCAGGGATCAAATTCGGGACTTTGCACTTGAAAGGCAGATGCTGGAACCACTGAGCTACATCCCTAGCCCTAATCTGTGATTTAATATTCAGAGGAGCTCTGGGGTGATACTGCTGCCTCACACTTGCATGTAAGAGGAACCTGAGCCTCAGACATCTGAAGTGACTTGTTCATATTCCAATAGTAAGGCTTCAAATCCAGGCCCAGCTGACTCTTCTGTCTGTGGTCTTTTAAATTCTACCTGTGGAGTAGGGCTCAGTATCTCATTTCATTTTTTTTTTTTGCTTTTTGAGACAGGGTCTCGCTTTGTAGTTCAGGCTGGCCCTGAGCCAACTATGGTGCCCAGGCAAGCCGCCGCGAACTCAGCAATCCTCCTGTCTCTGCCTCCCGAGTGCTGGGATCTCATTTCATTTTAATGGATCCCAAGATGAAGACAGTAAGTGATACAGTAACTTACAACGTCAGATCACCAGTCTCATGAGATAGAATATGGGGACAAATACAGTTTTTCCTTCTTCAAGAATTAACTCCTCAATAGAGACTGGAAACTTTTGTTCTCTCATTACTTATAATCTGTAGTAGATTAGATTGGTACTTAAGCATCAGTCAAGCCTGGTCATTCCAGGACCTCTGTCTCTCTTAACTGAGAAAGTATTGGAAGTTGGATCCAGGGTTAATGTTCAGACTTCAGTGCTACTAATGAATGAACAGAAGATGCTACACAGAGAGACCTTAGGACAGTAGTGGTGAACCTATGGCACGTGTGCTGCAGCAGGCTATTTTTTCATTGAAAGCTCCAAAAGGTTTGCCATCACTGCCCTACGATAACAGTTAAGGTCAAGACTTGCTCCTTCGGTGGACCAAGAATCAACAGGGCCACTTATTGAGAGGTGATATCCTTATCTCCTCACTACTCTTTGTAGTTTCACTAGGAAATAGTTACCTCTAGTGACTGCAAATTAAAATTGAACTTTCATAAAATCTTAGGCAAAAGAGAATGGACTGTGCCCTCCTTTGGCTTTGACAAGATTTTAGTAGGTCATTTGCGACCTTCCTGTCTGGGAGCCAGCTCATTTGAGTAAGTTTACCTAAACCTGTAAGAACAGGAAAACCTGGCTAACTGAAGAAGGATGATAAGGTCAAGGAGCCACGAGGTCCCTGCACAGGTTTCATGAAGTTACACATGTAACTGTTAGAGACCCAACTTCACCTTGCAACATTTGATCTGTGTAATGTTTTGGAAATCAGTACAGCTCATGAGTATTTAATACAATCATTTGGTTAGTATAATTGCTAACCCTGTCAACAATAATTGCATAAGTAATCATTTTATCCACCAAGCCAAACCAAGACCAGGAAACCAAAGACAAGAGTTCATTTGCCCATCATTAATGGTTGAAAAAATACCAGGGAGATTGGTTTTATCCCATTTAATAGATGAGGAACTTAGGTCCCCAGTGCCAAAAACAAGCAAAAAAATGAATTCATTTTCTCTCTTTTCCCCCCAGTACTGCAAAGATTGAATTCAGGGCCTTTGCTCTCAGCTACACCTCCCAGCTCATTTGGGTGGGATTTGAGACAGTGTCTCACCGTGTAGTTCAACCTGGCTTTAAACTCACTGTATAGCCTATGCTGACCTCAAGCTCACAGCGATCCTCCTGCCTCAGCTTCCCAAATGCTAGGTTCTCAGCTCTTTTGAGACATGGGGTATATTGCTAAGTTGTCTAGGCTAAACTTGAACTTGATATCTTCTTGCCTTAGTCTCCAGAATGCATTTGCCATCACCCTGGGATAAGAATTTCATTCTTAGACTTGGGTTCCATCCACAAATAGATCATTCTTTTTTTTTTTTTTTTGCTTTTTTGGAAACAGGGTCTCGCTTTGTAGTTCAGGCTGGCCCTGAGCTCACTATGGTGCCCAGGCAAGCCACCGCGAACCGAGCAATCCTCCTGCCTCTGCCTCTCGAGTGCTGGGATTACAGGCGTGAGCCACCACGTCTGTCCCGGCATTGTGGTATGCGGTGTTGATTGTTGGTGGGCGTGAGTCTCCACGCCCAGCATTCTATGTGGTTACCGGGGATCGAACTCAGGTCCTTGCGCTTGCGAGGCAGGTGCTGGAACCACTGAGCTAACCCTCCGGCCCAGCTCATTCTTGATATATGCAAATATTCTAATTTTTTTAAAAATCCAAATTCTGGAATACAAGTTCGAGCATTTCAGATGAGGGGTACTCACCCTGAAGTATAGACTCATACTTCTTGCCAGATGTTTCACAGCTAGTAGAACTTAGATGTAATTCATTTGGCTGAAGTGTTTACATGGATAAGATAATCTGAACAGTGTGTACATTGCTCAGAAATAAATATTGGGCAGGCCAGAGATTTAGCTCAGTTGTTCCAGTGCCTGCCTTGCAAGCGCAAGGTCCTGAGTTTAATCCCGGTAACCACATAGAATGCTGGGTGTGGTGACTCACGCCCACCAGCAATCAATACCACATACCACAGTACTGGGCGTGGTGGCTCATGCCTGTAATCTCAGCACTCTTTGGGAGGCAGAGACAGGAGGATTGCTGAGTTTGCAGCAGTTTGCCTGGGCTACATAGCTCAGGGCCAGCCTGCACTACAAAGTGAGACCCTGTCTCAAAAAAAAGAGGAAATAAATATTGGGTCCTGATTGCCAAGGACTCCCTCAGGCAAAAACTAATTTCAGACCTGGAATAGATTTAACTCTTGCCACTTAGTTAAAATACAGTGCAAAGCCACTCACTCAGGAGGCAGAGGCAGGAAGATTGCCACAAATTCAAGGCTAACCTGGGCTACATAGTGAGTTCATATCTGGTGTGAACTACAAAGTGAAACCGTGTCTCAAAAAACAAAATTCAATCCAGAGATCATTAATCCCCCTATTTAGAATACACACTGAATGTTGGGGAAGGGGGCAAATTTATGTGGACTGTCACAGTGACCTCAGTTTTGAACTTTAGTTCCTTTGGTGGAAAGAAATTTGACTGATCTAAGGAATTAGAAACCCCTGACCAGGCTGACAACCTCCAGCCTCACTCTGATAAGGCTCCTGGGAGCTGTGCAGAAAGGTGAGAGTGGAGTTACTGATAGTTGGGTTCTGTTGCTGGCTCCAGGTGTTTGGAGAAGCTTCTCTTACCAGAGGCCGTTAAAAATGAGGAAGAAGCCAGACGTGGTGGCTCATGCCTGTAATCCCAGCACTGGGGAGGCAGAGACAGGAGGATTGCTGAGTTCGAGGCTTGCCTGGGCTACATAGTGAGCTCAGAGCCAGCCTGAACTACAAAGTGAGACCCTGTCTCAAAAAAAAAAAAAAAAATCTATCACTGGGCTGTATGTGTGTGTGTGTGTGTGAGAGAGAGAGAGAGAAATCCATCACCCAAGCTGTGTGGGGTGACTTCAGTGACACAGATGATGGCCACACTCTGACTCACTGTAACGATGAGACGTTTCTCTTTGGCCAGGCTGGGTCCGGTGCAGCACCACCCTGAAGAAGAGTGGAGTTGGGAGCATCACTATGCTCTTCGCCAGATACTTCACCCTGTGCTGCAGCTGGAGCTTCAGGCACCTGAGTAAGCCTGTCCTCTACGTGTTGAGCCTAAGTTACAGGTCACGTCCCATTACAGGGGCTCCAAGGGATTTTCCAAACGCCTTTTCTAGTTACTAGTTAGTTCTGCAGGGTCTGACTTGACTAGTGAATCAGCTGTTACCTAGGGCTCAGGGAGTTTTACCAGAGGTTTATTTATACTAACCTTTAGAATGGGCCGAAGATTTAGCTCCAGTAACCACATACAACAGTACCAGGTGTAATGACTCACGCCCATCAGCAGTCAGTATCACATACCACAATGCTGGGTATGGTGGCTCACACCTATAATCCTAGCACTCAGGAGGTAGAGGCAGAGGCAGGAGGATTGCTGAGTTCAAGGCCAGCCTGAACTACAAAGTGAGACGTCTCAAAAAAAAAAAAAAACCTTTAGAAGATTTGGCTAGAATTTACTTAATTACTCTTGTCCTCTATGTTATCACTGGTCTATTTTCTCCCATTAGCTGCTTTCCCAGAGGAAGGTGCTATCCTTGGTCTCCAAGACTTAATTTTACCAGTGAAACTGAACAGCTTTGTACCACAAGAAGGGGAACAGGGCACTGTTGTCATTCGTTCCTATCTTGAGACTCACAGCTACCTCATTCTGTTTCTGCAGTTAAACACCAGCGACCTTCTAATATGAGACTCGGCTTGCACTAAGTCTTAACCAGAAGGAGAATACCTGAATTTAATGCTTTAATTGAAGATAATGTTTAAGTATATTATAAAGACATCTTAATTTTTTAAAAGTAGTATATAGGAAGCTATCAAAATTAGAGCATTTTCCCTTTTCTTAGTTTTTCCTACTTTTTACTGTTTGTGGTGTTGAAGATTGGACACAAGACCTCTGCACTGAACTACATCCCCAATGCTTTTTTAAATTTTTTTTTTTTTTTTTGAGACAGGGTCTTGCTTTGTAGTTCAGGCTGGCTCTGAGCTCACTAAGTAGCCCAGGCAAGCCCCGAACTCAGCAATCCTCCTGCCTCTTCCTCCCAAGTGCTGGGATGACAGGCGTGAGCCACCACGCCCGGCACTATGGTATGTGGTATTGCTGGCTGGTGGGCGTGAGTCTCCATGCCCAGCATTGTATGTGGTTACTGGGGATCGAACTCAGGACCTTGCGCTTGCAAGGCAGGCACCGGAACCACTGAGCTAACCCTCCGGCCGCTTTTTAAATTTTTTATAAAACTTTAAAAGTATCTAAATGTTTTCTTTCTAAATTGAGGAAACCCAGGCAGGATGCCACAGCCCTGTAATCTTAGCACCCTGGGAGGCTGAGGCAGAAGGATTCCATGTTTGAGTCCAGCCTGAAAAACTTAGCAAGACCCTGTTCTGTGTCTCTTGAGTTTATCCTCATACCAGAGGTCATCCCCTCTGGTTTCCCACCCCCTTCAGAACACAAGGCAGCAGGCCAGCGTGTGTTGTGCATTGCTTCCTTCTGTCATTTTAGAACTTGGGATTCTGGGTTGGTCACATCTACCTTTCCTAGGCCCAGTCCCTTGGTCCCCTGTAGCCCTAGTGGGAGTAAGTAAAATTTGTAACAGATTGTCAGAGAAAAGATATTCAAATGTATACTTTTGTAAGATGGAATTCTCCCTATGGAAAGAGTATTTAGTTTTTAAAATTTTACTAAGAATTTCAAAAAAGAATCTTTTAATCTTAAGTACTCAAAAAATAATCTTTTTTTTTTTTTTGAAAGGGTTTCATGACCATTTTCTGTAAAGTGCTTTGACACCTTCCCCACAGTCGGGATTGAGCCTACGCCCTTTGTGTTTTTGTTTTGTTTTGCAGAACTAGGGATCGAACTCAGGTCCTCGCACTTGCCAGGCAGGTGGCAGCACCACTGAGCTACACAGCTCTTACCCTAGGCCCTTTCCATTGGGCTACCTTCCCAACACTGTTAGAGTCTTACTTTTCACTAAGTTGTGGCCTCTGGCCTCAGCTTCCCAGAATGCTGGGATCATAGGAACACACCCCCAACCTGGCAAGGTGCATCCCTTGAATTGAGCTATGCAGGGGTTCTTTTTGTTCCTCCCTATCCATCCTCAAGGTCAGAAATTCTCAGGGTAGGTCAATGAAAATGACCTGTTGACAGTGTCCCCTTTACCTGTCCCCTCAGCAGCCCACAGGCCACATCCAGCCCTCAGCCTGTCACAGATAAAGTCTTAAGGGAACCCATCTTCTTTGGTGGGGGGTTGTCTGTGACTTCCACACTACAGCCATGGAACTGAGTAGTTGGAACAGAAACTATGGTGCCTCCAAAGCAAAACTGACTCTGGCCCTTGCCATGCACTGGCCCCGCCCCAAAGGAATGTGCCATCTCCTTGTGTTGTGTGATAGAGTGAGGGAGAGGGCTAGGAGACTTGAAGTACAAGCCTTTCTTGACTTGTCCTGTCTGTCCTAGTGTATCACTGCTTTGTGTTACACTCTGTGCCACCCATTACCAACATTTATGTCCTAGCTGGTGTGGTCTTAAGGATGTCATATTGCCAAGTCTAAGGCAAAGGGCAGAGTGTGAGAAAGGGAGTTTGGGGCCAGGCATATGTAATCCCAGTTCCTCAGGAGGCTGAGACAAAGGAATATCAGAAGTTCCAGCTTATGTGAGCAGCTTAGGAGATCCTGCTTCAAAAAGGGGTGCTGTAGGGGCTGGAGATTTGGCTCAGTGGTTCCAGTGCCTGCGTTGCAAGCGCAGGGCCCTGAGTTCAATCCTGGTAACCACATACAGTGCTGGGCGTGGAGACTCACGCCCACCAGCAATCAATACCACATGCCACAGTGCCAGGCATAGTGGCTCGCACCTGTAATCCCAGCACTCGGGAGGCAGAGACAGGATTGCTGAGTTCAAGGCTTGCCTGGGCTACATAGTGAGCTCAGGACCAGCCTGAACTACAAAGCAAGACCCTGTCTCAAAAATAAAAAAAAAAGGGGGGTGCTGTAGCTCAGTGCTCTGAGTTCAGTCTCTAGCACCCCTCCCCCCAATCATGAAGAAAGGCACCTGTTCTCTCCACTGGGCAGTGGGTCCAAGTTCACTTGTAAGAGTACATTTGATTGGCCTGTGCAGACATCCCAAGTCACTTGCATGGTCAGCCCCAGCCTGAACGGGACCTAGTAGATGAACAGCGTCATCCAGGTCCTTCTCAATGCTGCAGGGGTGACAAGGGACAAGTGAGACCACTGCCTGCAGAAACCCATGTACCTTGGGTGTGACACAGTGCAGCTTCTCTTCTCAGAGCTCAGGGCAAGCCGAATGCCTTTAACGTGATTTGCTTTTGCATCCATCTTCATCTTTTCCAAATCCTGCTCTCGCCCTTCTGTGGTGTTGGCGGAGCTACCTCGGGTAAGCAGCAATGCTGAGATTTTGTTTGCAGGGCGCCAGCTTGAACTCCTGAGCAAGTCCTCTAGCAGCGTGCCCAGAAATTGAGCGTGAGACTTCCTGCCAGCAAGCCAGTCTGCTCCCCCTCTGTCCTGTGGAAGAGTTCTGACAGTCCACAGGCCATCTTCGTTCTTGAAGAGACTGCTGCTAAAAGGTGAAACTATTCTAGGAGGCTGAGACAGGAGCATCATAAGTTTGAGCCCAGGCTGGGTAACTTGGCAAGACCCTGTTCCAAAATTTTTAAGAGAGTGCTGCTGGGCCAGAGATTTAGCTCAGTGGTTCCGGCACCTGCCTCGCAAGCCCAAGGTCCTGAGTTCGATCCCCGGTAACCACATATAATGTTGGGCGTGGTGACTCACGCCCACCAGCAATCAGTACCACATACCACAGTGCGGGGCGTGGTGGCTCACGCCTGTCATCCCAGCACTTGGGAGGCAGAGGCAGGAGGATTGCTGAGTTTGAGGCTTGCCTGGACTACATAATGAACTCAGGGCCAGCCTGAACTACAAAGCGAGACCCTGTCTCAAAAAAAAAAAAGAGTGCTGCTCAGTGTGAAGGCCTTGAGTTCAATCCCCAATATTCCAGAGAGAGAAAGACAAACAGACTCTACACAGCACACCTTAGCCTCCAGCTGAAACTCACATGTGAATGGTTAATCCCTATACTGCCTAGTTTTGCTTAATCCTGAGTAGTACTTGAAATACAAAGATTGCAGGAAACCCTTAAAATACTTAGCTGTTGGACAGGCCATAGCCCACACCTATACTCCCAGCTGCTTAAGAAGCTGAGAGGGAGAGCTTGTAAGTTCGAGACCAGTTTGGGCCACTTAGTAAGACTTGTCCCAAAATCAAGTTTTAAAGAGGACAAGTATATAGCCTAACAGTAGAGCACATGCTGAGCTGGAGACCTGCAATTCTGTCTCTTCCCTGAAAAATTAAGCATCATTTTGTTATATCACCTGCAGAATTTTCTATACTTTATGGAAAAGTCACATTATCATCATTCTTCATATTAAAAGCATTTTAAAAAGATAAAAGTCATCTCTGAGCTGATCATTTGTCTCTTCTAAACCTCCCCTGTGCAGTGGTGGGTGCATCCTAGGCAGATACCCAGGTTCCCAGGTCTGCCTTTGTCTGCGCCAGGTGGAATCGCACCCAAGGCACAGGGACTTGATGCGTCTTTTCATTCCATGCTGCTGTTCTGCACCCAAGGCGGCCCCGCTGCTACTCACATTGCCATCGAGATCACATTGGGCACACATTGTGCCCATGCTCTTCCAGGCTGTCTGCCTGTGCTTTCTCATATCTGTCCCACAGCTGTGTGTCCGGGGGCTCAGAAGGTTAAGTGATTCACCTGCGTAGCAAGGTGCTGCTGTCATGTGGCAGCCTGTGGTTTTGAGTGACATCAGGCCCAAGTCTGACTTGGTCTGTGTCTTTTCATAGGGCCTTACCTTGACTTCAGTCTGCCGCCAGTGCAAGCTTATCCTGCCTTATGCCTCCTATCTCCTTTCCTCCCCAGATCAACTTAGCCACGCCCCTCCTTTCCCAGTGGACTAAATGACACTGATTTAGCAACAGTGGCATAGTTAACAAACATTTTGTAGTGCTACCTCATTTCTCTGGGATAAGCGTATTCTGTGATATTTTTCTGTCCCATAATTTCCTGTAAAAGGGAGAATATGTTCTCACATTTAAATACGCCATACAGGAAGTAGCCAAAGAAGCGGTTTGGTTTACTCACCTGCCTTAAGCAGCTAGTACACTAGATCTGCTGTAGCGACAGGAGCCTGCTGGAGTAGCTCAAAGCCAAGCGACGGTGTGACGATGTGTTACCACACACTCAGGATTTTCCTTCCAGTGCACCTCACCTCCCAATTTGGTGGCTAACTCTTTGTTCCCATGGAAAATCTCCCTCTAATCCTGGAGTATCTTTGGTGGCCTTTTCACCTACAGATCAAAGGAAATCCTCCTTGCAGCAGGCCACCTCTGACCTCATATTCTAGTCAGGCTGCCCGTGGGCTTTCCCTGGAAGTCTGCAGACAGAATCCCTTGATGGCCACTGGGTACCTTCACTAGGAGAGCTTCTGGTTCCCCTGGCCACAGTGCCTTTGAGAACTCCCACCAATGGAGTAGGCTTGTTTTTTAGCACTACAAGAAAAAATGTTCACGGCAAAAGGAAAATCCTCAATTGTTTAGGGAGCTATGGGAGATAGCTGGCTTTCTGAAGAATTTCATAATTCTCTTAAGTGAAAGTTATTTTTAGATTCAAGGCCAGCCTTAGGGTTGCAGAGAACAAGGCTCCATAAAGTCAAATGCACCAGCTAGGGATTCTGCCTCCTTAGCTGTGGCCCTCGTTAATCTTGCAGAGTAAAATCAGAGCTCAGGACAATGTAGAGTCTGTTTCATGAAGGTATGATAAAAACATGAGTTTTTTTCCCCTTCTTGATGAGTCAGAAAATCGCATAAAAAGAAAAACACTCCAATCCTTTACCAAACTACCCCCAAACTGTGATCTTAAGCAATATTATATTCTAAAAAACTTGAGAATTGATAAGCAGCAAACAAGAAGCAAAAAGATGTTTAAATTACTAGCTTTTAACCACTTACCAGTCTAGTTATTTAAATATGGGATGACCCCAGATTGCATACTTTCTGTTAATTTGAAAATAATGTAACAAGAAATATAAAAATAATTTCATCAAATCTCAGTACAGAAATCAGTACTGAAATGGCACCTCCCCAGCCCTTTGTGGCAAAGGAGGCTGCCAGTTGAGATTGGTCCTGTCTAGGGGCTGTAAGAGGCCTCTGCCCCAGGGCTGGCTCACATTTGGTAGGTAGAGCATACCGGAAGTCCTCCCTAGGATGGCTTGGCCTTTTTGCTTAGTTTGTATGCATGCCTACAGACTCCTTCCTGACAGCAGAGGGCAGCAGCACCTCAGCCACCAGTGGGTCCTTTCTGGCTGCCCAGTACTTGGTGTGGCATAGATAGCCCAGGAGTAGGAGGAAGATCCTGGACATCCCAGCTCTTTCCAGTATCTCTGTCCTACCCCTCTCCCCTGTATTTTTAAAAATTAATTTATATCCAAGAATAATTACTTTGATATATCAGAGATACTATTCATACAAGAACAAAACCATGAGTTACATGTTACAGCACAAGTCTCCCTACCCTACGATCAGAGTGCAGTACAGCCTCCAAGCCCCAGTTGAAACCAACCAAGGGTTATTGAGGGAATAAGTAACTAAACAAATGGCACTTTTAAGTCAAAGAGCTTTAAGCAATGACCAAGGGGACCCAAGCTCCTTGTAAACTTTGTCCTTTTCTTCCAGAAAGATATGCTGGCAGCCCTCACTTCCCAGGAGCAGCAACCAATGGAATGCTTCCCTGAGGGAGCCCTCCCTGCCCTCCAGTGTGTTTTGCTTCCTTCTGTGCACAGGACTGTCCATCAGGCCATCAGCACTGTTTGGAACAGCTACTGGGCAGGTCCCCTTGAGGCCAATCCTAAACCATGCAGGGGGTGGGGTGCCCCTGGGGATTCTCCTGATACACACTCTCTCTCCACAGTCATTCTTTCTGAAACATAGTTTGTAAGCTGCTGGTGGATAATTCTAGAGGGCCCTTCTTGCTGGTTAACCACTGAGCAGTGGAATGACATGAAAGGGGGACCCTACGCACATTCACAGACTATTCTTCAGGGAGGAGGAAGTGGCTGTGGCTTCCCCATAAGTAGCTCCTTGGATGACAAAAGAAGGGCTAGGGGGGCCAGGGCTCAGTGGTTCCAGTGTCAACCTTGTGAGCGCAAGGTCCCAAATTCGATCCCAGTAACCACATACAACAATGCCGGCTGTGGTGGCTCATGTCCATAATCCCATAATCCCTTTTTTTTGCTTTTTGAGACAGGGTCTCGCTTTGTAGTTCAGGCTGGCCCTGAGCTCACTATGGTGCCCAGGCAAGCCGCCGCGAACTCAGCAATCCTCCTGTCTCTGCCTCCCGAGTGCTGGGATTACAGGCGTGAGCCACCATGTCCGGCATTG